>UCOH01009445.1:5673-16943 GCA_900474275.1 Synergus japonicus
GAATATCTCTAGCAGGAATCAATATTTAGTATCTTCCAACATGGAAGTCAAAATGTCCGCCGTTTTTGACAGGAAATAAAACACGCTATTTTGAGACTATAAAAGTGAGTTTTCGAAGAACTGATCAAGCCCCCTCGATTCATTTCTTCTCTCCATTTGTTGCTATCAAAAACATAGAAATTTTCTCTCTTTTGCCTTTGAGAGGGTATTTGAAAATCCTGGTGATAGACTTGTGTCTTTCTACAGATTTTGACAGTTTTTACTTTCAGATTCCATCGACCTTAAATATTGTAAACAAATTTTTGCGAAACATTTTCTATGACATTCTTGACACAAAATTGACATTTATATTTCTTTCAACATCCAACGTATAATAATATTCATTCGCTATAATACCCTCCTTTATAGGACAATATTTAACTTAATGGATTTCTAACCTAAAAGTAAATACATTTTTCAAAGAAGATAGATAACTATCTATATATCTATACTTCAATAATAAGTTTATCGAATAAAGAAATGATTTTCATAATAATATTCAGATATCCCATATTCTATTAACCTATTTAAACCCCACTTACACAATTCTTAACTCTATAAACATTTTATATGCTGCTCTAAAAGGATTCCTGACGAAGCTCTTCTCCATCACATATAAAATCTCCACCTCATTTGATAATTGTAAACCTCCCCCTTTTCTGTAATTGTTTATAAATAAATAATTAGATTGTAAACGAAATACGCTCTGTTCCGTTATCCTCATCCCCAACTCTAGTACACGGAAAGAATATTGACACAGTAGACGCACCATCTACAGTGCAGCAGTTGTACTATAGGCTCGGTACGACTGTTCTCCTGATTTTGGGACAGGAGACGCACCAAAGCTGACCAAAGTAAGGGATAAGTATAGTTGGTATAGCGCTTGCGCGGCGGCAGGACGTCTGCTATACTAAAATGGAGTAGGAAAAGCCCCAAACGAGTGGATAAGATTCATCCTAGCGTTTGGCACTGTTGGTGTCCTAGTTGGTACATCTACTGTACTAATATTCTTTCCGTGTAGCACGGCGTGATAATTCTATTATCTTACTTTGTTGCCGGACAGAAAACGAGAAACGATCTTACAATATTATAAGGTAAGTGCGTCTCTTATCTCGTACGTCATAATATGTCAGATATATTAATTTTTCGTCAATTTGTAAATTTCGTATTTATTTTTTCAGTGATAATAATTTATTAATTTTGTCCAACACCCACGAGGGAAATGTGACTTCGAAGGCTCGTCTCGAGAAGAAGTTGTCGATTTCTCAAATGATTACGTCACAGTGGTCGAAGTGAGTACCTTTCCCCCTCCCTCGACGTCCTCCTAAGCCCCATGTCACTCGCGGTTATGTTGGAGAAAGTTGTATGTGCAACGTATGTGGACGATGGCGATTCCACTCGTTGCACAATCTACTATATATTAATTGAAAATAATTATAATATGTTAAAACTAATATTTATTGTATTTTAAACTATTCGATTCAAGTTCCATTCATATATGCATGGGCAAAGTCGCCACCACTCTTTCGCCCGCTTATGAGCCCAACGACCTCATATAGTACAAGGTACAAGCTTAACCTTCTGCATGTCAGTATCTCTCTTCTTACGTATGTCTTTTTGCTACTACGAGTTTAAATAAAGTTCATCACGGTCAAGTGATTGTTTCATTGTCTTATACCTTTCCATCTGATTCTATCACAATATAATTATAAATAAAAATTTTAAAATTATAGAAAACTAATTAATTTGTTAATTTTAATTATCAGAATTTTTTTACTCTACCGCCTTGGGATTCATAGCTAGTCTGGAGATTCTGGAGAGCCTGCTAGCCTTTTGGTTCGCTAAGATCTTACCACGAGAATCAATGACTCATTCACATCAGATTTGACGCGGTTTCCATGGAAATAATGAAAAGATAGGGGGCAGCACGTCGATATCGGCCATGCCGCATTTAGGTATAATACGAATGTCTTTTGCGCCTTCTGACAAAGGCGTTGTTCAAGACCTCTTTAGAATTCGACTTCCAATTCCAAATCTCAAATCCGCATTTTTTGTAAACTAGAGCCACTTCCTGTGCTCTTCGAATAGCTTTGTCAACTCCATCCACACTGACCAAAAATTATTACCTGCATTTGCAAATTAATTAATTTTCCTCTCTTTTCGTTCCTTCCTAGAAATCGCTGACGTTCTCTAAAAATAAAAAGAACTCCAACCAGCCAGTTGTAAAAGTCAGGTCCTCTCAACAGATGGTCATTGGGAGATACTCCATGACTCCTTGCTGCTGCATTCCACATTAACCCCATTTTTTCAGTATTCAGTATTCAGTATTCAGTATTCATTTATTCAGTATTCGTCAGTATTCAGCGTACCTCTTTTTTCGGTTGTTCTCTATCTTCTTTTGGTACTCTTCTTTGATTCCTGGTTCACGTAACATCATATTTCAAGAGAAAGAAATCTCTTTTCTTTGACTCTTACTTTTCAGTAAAGACTAGACTCTTGCTTTCTCTTAGAGAGTCGTTATCGCCCTTCCAAAAGAGACCTACTTCCCACAGATCGCCTATTCTTCTTCCTATTTAAGCCATGATTTCTTCAGCTCGCTGCTCCTCTTTAGAACGCAAAAGCTTCACTTCTGAGTTCACGCCAAAGCCTTCCACCGTCAAAAATTTTTTGAGCTGCTCACTGAACTCACAATTGGGATCTTTTTTGAAAAAATAATACCGATGATATTTCAGGTTGAATCTGCCTGAAACATAAGAACCGCGAATTGTACATCCAAGTGGTGTTAGGACTGCAAAAGGTTCATTTCTCTTACCCCTGACGATCTTAAGTTGGACCTTCATGTGTGCATAATTCTCCCCCATGAGGATTCTTGGTACCGCTCCTTTTATCTTCGTGATGTCAAATTTTGCAGATATTCCCAGTTAGCAGTCTTGTGTTTCTTCTGGCAGTCTCTTTGTCAAACAAATCGCGTGTTTAGCTGCCAGAAATCCATTAGTTTTATAAATTTCTCACATTTAACTATCTCATAGCCATCGGTAGCTTTTCGATTAATTGGTCCCTCAGCATCGGACTGATCAAATAATCGGGTCTCTTCAAAAATTCTATCGTGGCCACTAAATTGGTAACAATATTTGAATGAATAATTATGCTACTCGGCAAGTCTTTTTTTATTCTAGGATACTCGATTGCTTTTTACAATATTTCCTGAATTATAAACTCAGGCCAGCCAAAACGACAAAACGTCTACCCTTGTTGTCATAAGCAGTGACTTTATTGCTTCTCGAGCTTTCCCTTTGAGACTCTTCTGAAGACGAGTCATATTTTCCACAGATGAGAACTAGCAGGCTTCCATTCCATTTCGAAATGTGTCCCCTTCTGCGGATTCTGTCCAAGACCTAACCTTAATTGGATAGTGCCAACCGTTCTTCAAGTGCAACTAATTTTTGTCGAACACCAGTTATCGAGCAAGCTTCTTTCTTACAGCTTCTTTTTCTAAAAGAGCAACTTTCTCTGCATCCAAACGCTTCTTAATAGTTCATTATCACGTGACCTATTCGACTATTCATGTTCCCGAGCGCTGTTTTTGATGAACCTCTGCCTACTGTTCTTGATGAATTTACCGAGCTGCCACCTCTAATTGAATCTGGTTCTGAAGCGTGCTCATTTTGTCACAGGGCAGTGACTGTCTTTGTAGTTACCTTTTCAGACTGGGCACTTCGAGGGGGGTTTCCTCTGCTCTTTCCTTTGCCTACCCTCTTCATCACTGTGTTGATGACTGCAACATAGCAGTTCGGCTCCTTCCGAAAATTCGACAGATGACCAGAGTATCGAGTGGGCCTCTGTTCCTGCCCGTTTCTGATCACCCCATTCCGTGTCGATGTTGCCTCTTGTTGCATCCCTCGAAGATTTGGCATCATCTGTCCACTTGGCGTACGATGTACTAGCCGTCCAATCAATATTGGCTGCACTCATCATACTATCTAAGCAATTCTAGTTTCACTTGGCTTCGTCTTAACTACTTTTTTGTACTAACTCCACAGTGGTCGGAAAACCCGAAAAGCTGATCAAAATTAAAATAAAAGTCTTTTTTATATTTGTGATTTTCACTGTTGCAGTCTGTAGAGAAGGATCCTCTGTGTCGAAAAATAGATATAGTGCGTCTCAGTAAACAAGTGCAGAAAATAACTTTGATTCATCGTTTTGTAATGTAACAAAATAGATCTATTTATTAAAGGTATGTATAATTCAAATCTGTAAGTCGGAAAATTTTTATCTCATTTACATATTTTTATAAATAAACAATAATTTTGTGGAAAACAATGTAAGCTAAATTGTATTAAATTCTTTAAACATAGGGCAAAAGTTAATTATTTCGCAATATTTTCTCTAATGAACATGTACATAGTATTCGAAATATATTTCTCTAATGATTCGTAAAAAAATTAGCTGCGGAGAGCTGCGGATGAATGAGTATTAGACGTTATTGTTCGAGACGTCACGCGTTGTGTTAAAACTCTGAACCCTACATATAGAGCGTGTGAGTGAACAAGTGCACAAAATAATTTTAATTCATCAATTGCAAGGCAACAAAGTGGATATATCCAATAAAGTTATGTTTAATTCAAATCTTTAATATTATATAAAAATATCCTCCAAAAATATACAATATACAGTGGTCACAAAAGTCCCGGAACGGCTACATCTTTCGTTAGGTATGATATTTTCCAGGGAGATCAAGATCATTCTTAAAGTAAATTTCAACGAGGAATTCATTGGTGACCTTCATTTTGACCATGGAGATGACCATGAAGATTTTTTCAAGGTCAACTTTTTTTTTTTAGTAATATAATTACGTTCAAATATATACTCAGGGTAGGAACTCTGAGTCAGACAGTCTAGCTTCACATTAGCAAAATTAGCTTCGTAGCAAAGCGCCTAACTCAGAGTCCCTACCCAGGTCATAGGTACATTGTAACCCAGAAGGTCACTATAAGGTCATTTAAACTTAAACAAGGTCTGCATACCTCTTGCGAATCATATATATATATATATATTCTCTGAGAAATTTTCACGTATTGATTAATATAATTAGACATAAGGACAGCGACAAACTTTGTAGAAAATAAAATTAATGTTTTTGAAAATAGTTTATTATATTGAATAATCCATTTAAATTTATTGACGAATCTTGATACAGTTTGATGCTCTGCGATCTCAAAAATTGAAAAATACCAAGTTTTACAAAAGTTGAGCGACTTTTCCAAAATTTGTCCGCCATATTGGATCCGCCATTTTGAATTTTGAAAATCTGTTTTTATTATCGTAATCAGCGACTTCGAAAACTCCTGTATAAGAAGTTTTACAAAAATTGAATGTTCTTTCCAAAATTTGTCCGACATATTGGATCCGCCATTTTTAATTTTGAGAATCTGATTCTATTTTCGTAATCAGGGACCTAGAAAACATAAGTATACTAAAAATTATAACATTCTGATAACTCCTTCATATTTTGGCCACCTTTTTGAGTTTTTCGATCACTGTGTAACACTGCCTTTATCACTCACGAATGGAATTTTCCATTACTCCCTCGGTAAGATCAAATTCCAGATGTAACGTTCTGAAACTGCCAAAACTTAAATATTAAACTATTCTCGACGGATATTTTTATTAATTTCCTGGAATGCCGTTAGAAATGGCATTACAGAAAAAAAGTTGCAGGCCCCCTATGTCCTTTTCTAAAAAAGACATGGATTTCAGACAACTTCATATTGCGTTCCACATTTCGCGTTATCTTTCAGTTAACTTCATGCGTAGTGCGCTAACCTTATTGGTCAACTCATATGGCGCGCGAATTTAAATTGTCATTTCAGTTTCTATAGACGAAACGCGCGATCAAGCACGCGGCCTAAGCTCGTTTTTCAAAAGATATAACAATATATCTATAATAGATTACTGTAATAAAGAACACTGCTTTATATTCAGAGTTTCCACTACGTTTTAGAAAAGATAGCTTAATATTTTAAGAGAATTATGATGCCCTAAGTAAAAAATGCTTTTAAAATGAAATATATGTAAAATACCTCATTCCATGGTATATTCACTGTAAATCCTTCACCAAGTCCTTCACCTACAATGGTGTAGTTTCCTCTTTCTGAATTGGGGAAAAAAGTACCATTATCATATCTATGGACAGATATGTACAAAACTGCTGGGTCATCTTCAAAAATTTTTTGCGTTCCATTCCCGTGATGAACATCCCAATCCACAATTAAAATTCTATGAATAAAAAGAAAGAAGAATAATACTATCTGTGAAGTTGTATAAACTTTTGTGCTGATTATAAATAACCATAACTTTATTATTTTTCAATGAAGCGTATTAAGCTTAAAGGATGATCAATTCGTGTCGACAGAAGAAAACTTATTTCTTCTTACATAAGCTTTGAATTTTAATTATTTGAGAAATTACAGTCGAAAAATCAATTTTACTAAAATTAAAAAAGTACATAAAACTTGTAAAATTAAATATTTTGTTATATTCTTGTAAGGAATTCAACTTGATATATATTAGAATAAGTATGCAAAAGTTCATCAATTTATCTGTACGCGTTCTTTAAATATTGCAGCTGCACTCGAAACCGGTCCCACGGTCAATAAAACTCTCGGATTCGTCTCGTGAAGAGATTCCTCGGAGATAAGATGACTCAACATCACTCACTCTTTTTCCACTCCTCTCTCACACGGCTTACTTTCTCTCTCATTTCAACTGTTACTCAGCATTTTCCCTTCACACTTGCACTGAATATTTCTCTTTAAATCTTAAAGGAATAGAACGCCGCCGGAATGAATTTGGAACCGAATTCGAGTGCAGCTGCACTCATAAATTCGAGTACAGCTACGGTCCTAATTTTTTAATATTGAAACTATTTAAAACAATTCCAAATAATTTAAGGCTAATGAAATTTGAAACCATCTTGTGTAGAATAACTCAAAGAATTCAACAGAATATAAGTGAAAATATAAAAATAATCAACACCTCTATTTATTTTTTACTAAATAACTTTTATGCACAACCATTAAAAATTTGATAAATAATTTGTTTATCATTTTAAAAATATTCCGAACTATACTACACTCTTGCGGTTGTCCCATTCTCGTTAGTACCACCGGTAATATATATAGTTAGAGTTCCAAAATTCTCGGTAATTTAAATTTGGAGAAGGTAACGGTGAACGTTACCATATATTACCGAGAATAGGAGAATTTATCGAGAATTTACGAGAACGTTCATTTTTAACTTTTATTTTTTATTTTTTAATTTAAATAATGTTTATATTCAAAACACTTAAACCTAAATAGCAATAAACATTAGAAATAAAAAGTAGTTTGTAGTTTTATATACAATATACTCCATATTTTTAAAAATAGAATTTTATTTAGTGATCAAACATTTATGATAAATATCATAAACTTTAAAATAGAACAAGTTGAATACAAGTTTAGTCATTCTGACCGTAATTCCTAAGTGTCCCTACTATTATATTATTAAATATAAAAATATAAAATATAACATTAAATATCACTGGTTTCACTGAACAGTATACATCGTTACGCGAAAGCGACATCTGGATGAGGAACAATTTTTTAAATACTATTTATTTGGACGATTAAATCACATTGAGTCAAGCTCATTCATAGAGTATAAACAAATTTTTTTAATTTAGTCTCTATCTTCAGAATTGGAGCCAAGCGTGTCAAAATCTTCATCTACATCCTCGTATTCTGCTTCTAACTCTGCTGCACGAAGCCCAAATTCCTTATCGTGCCATGGAGTTACAAACATGAATCTTTTCTGTTTTCCTCTTAGAAGCCTTTTTTTCGACGCTTCCAATTTTAAATTAAAGGATACAAACGTAATCTTCCAAGCTCTTTCAGTCGTTAAACGATTTCTTTTGGGAGTGAGCACGTTCCCGTACCTGCTGAAACTCCTTTCCTTTGGAGCACTTGTTGTTGGCATACTGAGGATATCAACAGCAATGGTACTTTTATTCCATAAAACACTTTTTTCCTTTGCCATATTTAACTTTTTGTAGTGCCTGCACAGTATATGCTGAATGCCGGTGAAATACTTTTTAACGGTCATTTCTCTGATATTTTCTCCGATATTACATAATTCTTTTGTTTCTTACCACCCAATGCTACCAATCGTTAATAATTGAAAAAATATTTCCTATTACTAAAAATCAACACAGATAGCGACAGGTGTGTCCGAATTTAATTTATTTTGGTTACAAATTTAAATTCTCGTAAATTCTCGAAAAAATAATCGCTCGAGAATTACCGGTAACTTACGGGTAACGTTCTCGGCGTTCCTGACGTAAGTTACCGTCTTTCGAACTCTATATATAGTAGGCAAGGAGTCTGCGGGTTTAAAGAGGGGACCGCTCGAATTCAACAGTGTTGTATCAAAAAAGTGAGCATTACCCTAAGCGTTTGTTTTACTTAAGTTAGCCATGTTAATTTGCTCCAATTTTATCCAGTGTGTTCCAGTCGTTTCCCGTGCGCTGTCAGTTTTTCGTTTTTTGTTTTGTTTTGTTATAAGAATGTCCAAAAGGAAGAGATTAACTTTCGAACAAAAATTAAAGCATTGTGATGAGGCGAAATCAGGAGCCATAAAACAATGTATTTTAAAAAAATATGGAATCAGTGAATCTTTCTACAAAAAGGTGCGAGCTCGCGAATCGCATTTAAGAACAATTCTTAAAAATACAGAATTTCAAAAGAAGAAAACATTGATAACAGCTGACAATTCGGTTTTGGATGCTGCCTTGTTGAAATGGTTTATCGAAATGAGAGATAGAGGTGATCCAGTATCCGGACCGATCGTTAGAGAGAAAGCTCTCATGTTAAACAAAAAACTAAACGATCGTCAAACGTTTAAAGTAAGACATATTTTAATGTGTAATATCTTGTAGAATCTTGTATCAGACGAATTGAATGCGTATAATTATTCATCGATTAGAACAGATTTCTAATCGATAAATGACACGCATTCATGTTTTTGAGATTATATTTGGTGGCTTCTAAACTTTTTAATATTTGAATACGATACGAATATTTAGTATCCGGCATGATCGTATGAAAGGGGAAAAATTATCGAACGACTCTTTAGGTGCTGCAGAATTTTCAGAAATTTTGAAAGCAAAAATTAAATCTGAAAATTTGAATTTAGATAATATATACAATGCAGACGAATCGGGCATTTTGTGGCGAACATTAACGGCGTACACTCTTGCAGTACGTTCACAATTAGAAGTTCAGGGACGAAAAGAATGTAAAGAGCGTGTGACAGCATTATTCTGTGCCAATGTTACTGGAAGTCATCGAATTCGACTGTTGACCATTGAAAAATCAAAGATTCCAAGATGTCTGAACACTATAATACCCAAAAAGCAAAAAAATCTACGCCTCAAAAATTTGAATAGCCTGGGTGTCACCTACACACACCAGAGCAGTGCATGGATAGACAAAGCTATATTTATGCTATGGTAATTTATATTTCACAATTGAGTACATATGTATAATCTTATTTTCTTCATACTTAACGATATAGTTTTTTTCTCTATTGTAAAAACTATTTTATAGATCATTCAACAAAGATACATTTTTTCAGGTTTAAGGATGAGTTTATTCCCCGAGTTTTAGAACACCAAAAAATATACGGAATCACGGGAAAGGTTGTTTTAATTCTAGACAATGCGCCATCCCACCCGAGTTTGACTGAACTTAATACGATTAACAAAAACTTCGAAGACGTCTATTTGCCTCCAAACGTAACAGCGTTTATACAACCTATGGACCAAGGATTAATTGCAACAACGAAAAAAATATACAAAAGAAGCTTACTAAGAAAGCTATTACTTAGTGAGACATCAGAAGGAGCTGCTAAATTTTTAAAAGAATTTAACCTGCGGGATTGCTTAGGCATGCTGAGCCACGCGTGGACCGATGTAAAATCATCTACTCTGCAAAAGGCATGGAAATTTGTCAGGTTTTCCTCATAAGGACTCTGAAATTGATTCGCCAGGTTTTCCTTATAAGGACTCTGGAATTGATTTGCCAGGTTTTCCGTATGAAATTTCTGATCAGGTTTCTGAAATGTTATCTAATAACGAAGGTTATTCGGTAGAGCAGTCGAGAGAATTTCTCCTGAATTGGTTTGAAAATGATTACAAGGAAAGCAATTGCGGTTAGCAGAACTCTTCAGATAGTGATCTTATAGGTTTTGAAACGATTGATAAATGTGTAGCAGTTCCTCTAAATGAAATCAAAACAAGCCAAGCTATTCTTGAAGATCCTGAATCGATGGAAACAACGGCAACAGAAGAGGCTTTAGAGGGCATCTTAAAAGTTAAGATTTGGTTGAAATTGCGCACAGAATGTTTACCAAAGTATCATGATTATATTAGGGAATTGCAAAACCTAATAACCGAAAGTACCTCTCAAATTTCAGAAATGAAAGTTTACTTAAGACTCTAATACCATTTATTTTAATATTATATTACGTTATGTTAAATACATTTAAAAAATATTTATTTTCAAGCAAACACATGAAGTTTTTTTTTAAATTTCTTTAAAATGCTAAAAAAATGTTTTTGTTTATTATGAAGAATGAATTTTTTACTTACAGATTTATCCATTAGACAAAAATTAATTAATTCTTAAGAGCATGTGTTACTTACCATATGAGCAAGTTTTTAAACCCGGGTTTTTTTCTACAATTTTTACATTTTCAAAAAAATTTTAGTCAACATCCGTCCGTATTCACTAGGGTGGCTCTTATTTTCAAAGTTTGAATTTTATTGATGCTACCCCCCAGTTTGGTTCCACTTATGGAGAAAATAATTCGTGTAAAATTTTAGCTCGATCGGACAAAGGGAAGGGGAGCCCCTGGGCCCTTGAAAATTGAAAAAAAAAAATCAATTTTATTTGTTTATTTTTCAAAATATGAATTATATAGAAAAATGCTTTATACAAAAGTTGTAGATCTATCCAAAATGCACATATTATTATCTATAACTTTTTCTCGTGTGACTAACTATTTTCGAGAAAAATGCGAAAAAGCATGCAATAATGCACTATGCTCAAATTTCTGTGTCAACCGGGATCTAACATATATCTCGTCAAACCTGGATCCAAGATAAATGCTAGCGGAGGCAACTCGACTTGGGT
>UCOH01009447.1:0-29857 GCA_900474275.1 Synergus japonicus
GAATTGACCGATTGGCCAGCCATTTTGGATAAAAATTGAAAAAGTTGGAGCATTTTGAAAATTTTTGAAACCACTTTTTTTTTAATTTAAAAATTCTAATGACGGATGTTCGTAGTACTCAAAAAGACAAACAATTTTTCTGAATGACTTTTTTGGATAAAAAAAAATTGAAAGACATAACATACAGAGAAAATGATAAGAAACATAATTATTGGCCTTAAAAAGATCTACAAGTTCCCCTTGAACCATTTTTCAACAGGATGAGTAGTTTTCGTTTTAATCATGAAAAATATTGTTAAACAAAGCCGAGCGCGAGGTTTAAATGAAATATCGAGCGCGAAGCGCGAGTGCCCTGATGAGAATGTGCTCCTTAAGGTCGATAGAACCTTAAGTAAATTAGCTTTCGTTTGCATTCCATTCCATTTTGTAGTAATTTAAAAACAAATAGGTGCAAACGTCGCGACACTCGTAAGCGTCCCGTAGAGCGCAAGCGTCGCGAAGCGCGCAACACGGAGCGCGACGTGTATATGAGAATGTGCCCGCGTAAGCGGGCAGATTTTTTTTCATCGAGTTATCATAGTTCAAAGCCAGCAGTGATTTTTAATAGTGCTTGCGCCAATCGTACGGACAATTTTCGACGGTACTGTATAACGGACAGAGAATACATTTTTTTTAGAAAGAATAGAAAGATTAAAGAGGATAAGTAATGATTCAAGCAGATAAGTATTCTATCTACTATCCGTGATAGTTTACAAGAAATTTTAAGTAAGTCGCCTATAGAAAACGATAAGTTGTCGAATAGTAAATTATGGATTGAAATGGATAGGAAATATATTTGGTGAAGAACGGATTAACAACGATAAATATTGGTTAGCACATATGAGTATCCTATCCGTCATAGATATCAAGGAATGGCAAGTAGCTCGCGGATAGAGAAGGATACAATGACGAATAGAAAATTATAGATTGGAACAGATAGGCAATTTCATCACAAATTTCGTGAGACGGTGCCCCACCATTATCTTCCGCAAAGACCCCAACCTAGTGCAGAGATATATTTGGGCATTTCATGGTTTCAAGAGGCATACAGTTCCGGATCAACTGTAGCGCAGAATCGCTTCTTCCATAGCGATTCCAGCGGTGCTGGACGGCGATTGCCTTGTAACAAATTAGCATAAGTTTTCGCTACGGACACATACGGATAGAATTTTTTTTATTCAAACTCATATTTAAACGGATAGATTATTTTTAGTAGGATTAAAAAGAATACATTAGGATAGAATAGTTTTCGATGAAGACGGATTAAAACGGATAAATAGGATACCATCTCACAGATAGATAAGGATAAATAAATTCGGATTCAAACGGATAAGGGCGGATTATATTACACTTCCTGTATTAAAAAAAATTTTAACGGATGAAGATTTAAAAATCTAATAAAGGATAGGATAGAACGGATAAAAAATGTCTATCTGTTTAAATCCGCTAAATCTTATCCGTGAGAATTTGTTTACTTCCAGCAGAGGGCTGACGTTAAGATTTAAATTAATGTTAGATTTTTGAGTTTGATAGGGATTTAATACTTTTGCGGTTTTCAGGACGTTTGGATTGATTTAGGCTTTTCTGAATTTCGGGTCGTGTCGAAAATTGTCCAGTTATGCTTTTTAGATCATGTCGGACTTTTGGGATATTCCGGTCGGGTCAAGATTTAGAACGGCTCAAGTTTTCGGGACGGGATTTTCAATAATTCAGGTTGGTTTGTGCTTTGGGGTCAAATCGGAATTTTTCATGGTGCGGATTGGGTCAAGATTTCAGGTCAAGTCGAATTTGAATTTGTGACTTTCGATTTTCTGGACTTTCAGGTCGGGATGTCGTATCCGTTCAGGTTTTCAGGATAATTGGCCAGGTTGATCTGATTTCTCATGATCTCCTAATATCTCAGTGCGTAAAGTTATTAACACTATATGCGTAAAGTTCCTTATTTCGTAAATGCGTATGTTCATCTATTTTGTCCATTCAAAGTATCTTATCTCGAAACTACGCATGCGCAAATATCATTCTCCTCAGTGTACAGGCATAAGTAACATCTATAAGCACATCTATATTGCACATCATCTATAAGCACGGAATGACCAATTTTCGGGGTGGTTGTAGCAAAAACTCCTTACCTTGACGAGATCAGTATTCGAAATCTTCTCAACGTTCAGATGAAGTTCTTCGAGAGATTCCGAGTAAGACAACAGCGTCCGAATGTTGAAGCTTATTAAGTTAAGTCTTATTGCTCTTAGTTTTCTTTCCGTGTCAAATATTTTCAGAAAACTATTACCGTTACTACTACAGCTGTTTATATATATATTAGTCAGCTTTCGAAATCCAGATATCAAGGAGTGGTACGTGAATGGTTCAAAATATTCGATATCACAAAGAGTGATTGATCGAAGGTTTGGACACATTTTATCGATGATGAAAAGTGCATCTTCGCGAGAGAAGTTCAAATGTAGATCAATATGCTCTAAGTAAACTCCACAGCGGTAAAGAATGTGTTCAAGTTGCTTCACATTTGCAGAATACCACAATTTTTCGCTGAAAACTCTACTTGAGTTACTCACCCTAAGTCTGCAAAACCTTCTCCAAGATTCGAGACCTTTTATTCGCCAACGTTTACATACTGTGGAAAATAATTAATAGTATTATTAAACTGTACTTTTAATAATTGCAAAATATAAAAAAAAAACATAAGTTTTACAACTACATCAAATTAGCGATTAGTAAATGTCCCCAAATTCGATTTCTTGATAATAAGTCATTTAAAGGGGAAAACCTCATTAGGACACTGATTATTATGCTTTTTTAAAGGAATCTTTGAAACGGAAGAAATGATTAGAATTAATTGAAAAGAAGTCATTTTATACATGTTTAAATAACATTAAATAACATTTTATAACTATTTAAACGTTAAACTATTACTTCTTAACGTCATTGGGTTCGGAAACACCCTCCCAAAAAAACAAAAAGATGACCTTCGGATCTTTGATTAAAACACGTTTTATATTTTCTTTAAGAAAGGCATTCTTCTTTAAAAAAATTGTGTATAAATGACACTTTCTCGAAAATAGCTTTCTTTTAGTGCGTCTAATTAGTGTAGACCCCTTAAAAGTACTCGTAACAAGTACGTGTTAAAGAAAAGTAGGTATGCTCCTGTGTGAAAGTTTTCCAACATTTGAACTAACCTCTTTCGACGCGAACCCTATCTTCCAGCGATAAATAATTAAATATATGTACTAAACAATCGTCACTCAGCCGATCAATTAGACAATTGCCACCATTATAATGAGGAGGCGACAAACTTTCGTCAAATTTTCTTTTTTCTCTTTTCCACTCATTTAAAGTATTCAAAATGTCTTGTTTTCTCTCCTGAAACTCTTTTAAAGTATTTTCGTCGATCGACTCATCCAAATCATTGTCACTTCCTTCTGTAAAAAATAATAAAGGTTGTAAGAAATTTTTTTCACTAAAATTGCAATTATAATTGGATGTAATTAACTCTAGACAGGGCCTGTGGAGTATTTGACTACTCCAAATGGAAATTGAAGTATACTAATTTAACATTAAATAAATAAACTTTAACATACGTCATACTCTTCACTATTTAAGGCCATGTAAGATTTACCCAATCCCTACCTTACCGACATTTTTTTCTCTGCAACGCTGTCTACATTCATTGATATTAAATTGAAAATTTCTAAAATTAAAGAAAATATGCTAAAGTATGTTTTCCTTACCTTAAATTTTTCAATTTGATATCTCAATAAATATAGACGTAGCGTTGCAGAGAAAAAGATGTCGGTAAGGTAGGAATCGGGTAAGTCTTACATGGTCTTAAGGGGGTATTTCTATTTAACCGAGCTTTTTTCAGGCTTTTTTATAAAATTCACAAGAACTACAATTGTTAATATTTTTGAATGATTTTTTAAAATATTTTTAAGCAGATCTTAAACCACAAAAAACACATTGGTAACAATTAAAAAAAATAATAGGTGGCATTGTAGCTCCTCAAAAAATGTGTCTCGGAAACGTCACCTTCTCATGGTTGATGTGATTCAGCTGTTCCACAGTATCTGAAACAAAAATATAGAACAGATTCTTAAAATACACGAATACGGCTATCGTCTGAACTAGAAAAAATAAAAAATATCCAAAATTAGAGCTCAATCGGTCTAATGGTTTAGACGGAATCATGTTAGCCATTTAAAAAAAAAATAGTGTTTTCATAAAAACGCGTTTAAAGTTTATCATAGTACTTACAGCTATTCTGATAATCTGCAATGCCTAGTCCGTAAAAAAGTCCTTCTTTTTCTTCAAAAGAGATTTCAGATCTTCTTATACACGGCGTGCAGCTGAGTATCCTCAACACTGCACAGTTGACCCTGCTGTAGCTTCGTTAAGAAGTTTGAACGAAAATAATCCTTTTGCGAACAAATTCTAAATACTACATACTATTAAAAATGAAAAAAATCTATTTTTTGGTCCAATCAAATAGAAATACCCCCTTAAAAACAGAAAGAATCATCTACATTAAAATAATTTTATTGCTAATAGGTAGGATTTAGTACAACCGACGCATTGAAGGTAAGAAAAATTGATGAGCCTTGACTAGAATTAAAATTTACATAAATAAAGTAAATTTGAATAACTAAGTTTGGTTTAACGAAAAAAGCTTACCTAAACTGCGTTGACTTTGATCAGATTCTACTTCATTCTCTGATTCTGAAAAAAATCAACTGAATTAATCTTATAAGATATTCGATGTGTACATCCAGAAAAGGTGAACAATAAGACAAATAAAAATTTTTATTCAAACGAATAATAAAAATATCTTACGGGATAAATGAGCACTTTCTTCTGATGAAAATTCTAGACTAACGTTGTCATCGAAATCTGTAAACATAAGAAACATATACACTACCGTCCGAAATTATTGCCGGTACGCCTGTTTTTCAGCACTTGCTTAAAGTTTTCTAATTTTTCTAATACTTAATTGAAAATTTTTTCTTCAAAGTAGTACGAAAGATAATAAAATTTTGCGTCTAATAAGCCGAAAGGAACGTTAAAATTAATATTTTATAAAAAGATATTGTTAGTTCTGATATTGCCTCAAAATGTCAAATTTCGATGTTTTCAAAAATGTTATTATATGATAAAAATAACTGGTTAAAATTTGGTAATGTTCGATTGAACCGTTCTGAAGATATCATGTGCACCTTAAAATATTACTGTGACTTCTTTAAATGTGTAGGTATTATTCGAATACCATATGTCAATAAGTAATAAAACATCTTTTGAAAAAAAAATCGTTTTTTTGGCATTGCGACTAGCCCTAACTACTGAAAAAAGTGCTAAAAAACAGACATACCAACAATTTCCAACGGTAGTGCAACTCTCTAAAAAACATATATTATATTAGCCGGTTGTACAAGGAAGGATGTAAAAGTCTATGAAAACTGCACAATGGAAATAAATCATTGTTATAATTGGAAAAATGAGAATTACTCTAAAGCGAAAAGTCGAAGACATGATATCTCATATACGCTTCGAGTAAAATTGACATTTTTTTAGTATTAAATTTTACACACAAAATAATTAAAATTTTATTCAACTTACTATTGCTCTGATTAAAATCTGTTCAAAAATTTTAAACAATCATGGACTTAACTTACATAAAAGAAGTTTTACAATATAATATTAATTAACAAAAAAGAACAACTGGCTTCAAAAATATTTATCAAAATAGAAAATAATAAAAGTTAGGGAAACCAAATTGCTCTTATGGTGAAGTAACTTAAAGTAAAGTAATGTAACTTACACATGATCTTAAGGGGTTACACTTCCCTGGCGCGTCGAAAAAAGAAGCTTTCTTTGTGAATTTTTTTCTCGAGTTGTATGTGGTCGATAAAAAAAAATTTAGAGCTTCATTACACATATATTAAAGTTCTCAACACTATTTTTTATTTATGTATTTACAAAAAAATGGAGTCGTGGCAGTATAACAAATCAAAAAAAATTCGGAGGATAAAATCGGTGTGCAGCATATCTCGCTTAATTTTTATCCGATTGACTTCAAATTTTAATCGCAACTTCTTAGATAGATTTTCTGTCAAAATACACCGGATTTAAATTTTTTTTTAGAAAATTCAAAAATTTGTTTTTAATTTTTTAGCAAAAAATCGACGTTAAATTTAAATTTATTACAAATGTAATAATTTATCGATCATAAAAATTGTGTGTACTTCGACAGGAAATCCTTCTCTAAAAAAGACATGGATTTCAGACATCACATTGCGTTCCACATTTCGCGTTACCTTTCAGCTAACTTCATGCGTAGTGCGCTAACCTTATTAGTCAATTCATATGGCGCGCGAATTTAAATTGTCATTTCAGTTTCTATAGACGAAACACACGAGCTCAAGCGCGCGGCCTAAACTCGTTTATCTAAGAAGTTGCGATTAAAATTTCAAGTCAATCGGACAAAAATTGAGCAAGATATGCTGCACACCGATTTCATCGTCCAAACAAATTTTTTTTCGTTTCTTATACTGCCACGACTCCATTTTTTTGTAAATACATAAATAAAAAATATTTTTGAGAACTCTAATATATATCTAATAAAGCCCTCAAACTTTTTTTTATCCACCACCTACAACTCGGGAAGAAAATTCATAAAGAAAAGCTTATTTTTTCGACGTGCCTGAGTAGTGTAACCCATTAAGACAGAATAATTTTATATGATTTCCCTGTGATCCCTTCAGCTATCTCCAATTTGATTCTGTTCATATTAAAAATGGTAGTCACTAATTTCACCAAGTTCATACTGATTCCTAAGTCTTAAATAAAATTAAATGCGCATTATTACTCTTGACTTCCGAGTGAATAAACCGTTGCAAATAATGAATACTTAAGAATAATACAACAGGAGATATTGTTTTTCAGATATTGTTAGTTCTGATATTGCCTCAAAATGTCAAATTTCGATGTTTTCAAAAATGAATAATACAACAGGAGATATTGTTTTTCAGATATTGTTAGTTCTGATATTGTTTTTCAGATATTGTTAGTTCTGATATTGCCTCAAAATGTCAAATTTCGATGTTTTCAAAAATGTTATTAAGGAAAATGTTATTAAAAAGAAGCTTTCTTTGTGAATTTAAAATGGTAACAATAACTTATTTTTAGGAATTGCGGTATCCTAAATATAATTCGCCTTGGAATAAATTCTCTTTAAAATGGTAACAATAACTTATTTTTAGTGTGCAATTTTCATAGAATTTTGTCGTACTCTTTCTTATGAAATAAACTGCATAATCATATTTTTTGACTAGATATCCCAGTGCATACAAGTGACAACAGACTTTTTCAGAATATTTCTTGAACGTGAATATCAAAAGTGGAAACTTTTGGAACCTAATTTGGTTTGACTTATGATGGTTTTGAGAACATTTTAGAAACCACTGGATTCCTTTTAGAAATATCTTAAATAATCTTACTCTCATCATTATAATGTTCACCTGCTGCACCATCGTAAAGGACTTCAACTTCGGAATCTGAATAAAACAATAGAATAGAATGAAAGTTAGAATAATATTAATGAATATATTATATAATATGTATATTCATAATAATATATTATGAACGATAAATTTATTATATTTAATAATAAAAATACTTTGGTAAAAACATGTTTTTCGAGATCAGAGGGTCACAAAACGTGGACATCTGACAAAAAATAGAGGGTCAAATTTTACGCAAATTTAATACATTCTCGTCAGAGAATGTAAAAAATAGATGTGTTCTCGAAAGATAAAATTGAATCAGTTAACATAATATTCTAATTTTTAAATATTTAAATTTCGTTAAGAAGCAGTTTCGATAATATTATTTTTATTCGTGAATTTATATTTTTTGGGACTTCTCTTTTCTCTATCGATATTTTTTCACATTCGAGATTTTGAAAAGCTCAATGTATTGAGTACGATATTAATAGCAATGAACCTTGGGTACTACACCAGATAGGTGACACGTATATCATATTAAAATTGGCCTTAAAATCATTTTAATGCTGCATATCGAGGAGAACAAACGTCTTCTTCTCAACCACGTATCGTAAACACGATAGTTATTCCATCAGTGAGAAATATAGCACAAAATAATGATTTTTTTAGCAAAGGCTCTATCGAAAGAAAAACAAGAGAGTAAATTAATTCTGTCACAGAATATGTTTCTGCTTGCAGAAAATTTTAAATTGAAATTAGCTTGTAAAAGGCAAATGTCTACAAAATCGCCAACTAAGGGCGTTGTTAAACCAATGGTTAATATGGAAAGGTTGTATACTCTACATGAAAGTTTGTGTTCCCCCGAGAGAAGCTCAACTTCATTTGGTGTCACACTCAAAAGATCTTTAATTAAAAGTAGTGAGGCACTTCCTCGAGGTAGTGCAAATCCAAAGAAGCTGAAGCTAAGCAAATATGGTGCACACGAGTCAACGAGTAGCATGCATAATATGACTTCAAGAACAGCTGCATACAGAGACAACGAATCATCTGAGTTCGAGAATGCGGAAATTATCCGTTAGGAATTAACTTCAAGTAGTCCGAACCTCTTGCTTGTTGAAAAGCAAGGAGGACATTCTGCAGTAGAAGTAGGAAATGTTGATATGGATACTTCAAGTATTGTGAGCATAGCAGCATGAAACAGCGTTGAAGGAAAAGCGATCAACGACTTTTCCACCCGATTCTGCCGCATGAAATTACAAGGAAGAAAGTTGTCACAGAGAGGAAAAATTAGGCAGACAGCTTGCTGCATCGGATGAAAACGAAGTAAATGACAGTGAAAACGAAGAAGACAGACAACTTGTTTCATCGGATGATAAGGAAGCAAATGACAATGAAGACGAAATAGACAGACAGCTTGCTTCATCAGATGATAACGAAGCAAATGACGACGAAGACCAAGTAAGCAGACAGCTGGGTTCATCGATAACGAAGGAAATGACAATAAAGACCAAAGAGACAGCTTACTCCATCAAATGAGTCCGATGCAAATGCGAGTGATGAAATTCGTAGTAGTGCTAACGAAGCAGAAACAACAATGTCGAGAAGGGACATGCGCCTCATAGAAATCGCTCACATTAGTAAAAACCAGACTAATTTAATATTAAACTCCCTAAAAGATAAATCTGAACTGAGAAGTAATTAAAAAAATCAAGTAGCAGAAATCAACATGAAATTTGGAAAAGTAGCGAATCTATCTAAAAACAATGAATATATTTTAATGACCGATGAAGCTTTATTAAAATTAGTTGATAGTTTAGACAGGCAGGAATATTCATTATCTAAGTTGGAAAGCTTATTAACTGATGGCAAAAAGGGGATAATTCACCCCAACATAATCTCCGCAATCACTTTGTTTAATACATTACGCGAACAAAAACATGTGACAAATTTTCCTGTACCTTTGGAAGAACAATATTTCTCTACTTTAATCGATATTAGCGATATAGCGATAACATTTAAAACCCGAAGAGCGTTGATTGTTCTCTATATTCCTTTACTTGAGGAAAAATGGTACAACTTAATTAGAGCCATACCAATACCTCAGATAGAATGGTTTTACAATTCTCTCATTATAGCAAATGATCATTTGATTATATTAGATCAAACTCAAACCATAGTAGGATCCTCCATAAGAGAGCCAATGGTATTGATGAGCTCGGAAGCTTCCCCCAATATAAACCCTATTCACGCGACCGCGAGAATTGGGCGCAAAACCTCTATACGAGAGACGTAGCCGAGCGCAGCTTAATTTCAGTTTTTTCTCACTGAAACTGCTTTTATTAAAATTATTTTTCTAATTTTCATACAATAATTTGTGTATTTACATATATAATCGGTTTTCTTAAAAGTTTTATAAAATTAAAGCTTTACGAAAAGTTTTAAGAAAACAAAATTACAATTTCAGTTTAAATTTAGATATAATATGTACATATTTTTATATCTACATATTGTATTTATCTCCACTTTTATATCTAAATACATTTTATATGTAATCCAAAGGACGCTGCTTATTCGGCTTTTTCATCACCGCCGGCCGTGGGCTCTCCTATAGAGGTTGCATACCCAAACACACATTGTGCACAAACGCGAAATTTCCGAGCTCGAAGCCCAGGAGTGAGGGCTCCCTATTTCTCGGAATTATTACCCCTAACCGCCCGTGGTGGTTCTCTTATGGAGGTAGTACTGTATATTAAAGAGTACTGTATATTATTAATTAATAATACTACACAAGATTAATTAAATTAATTAATAATACAGTACAAGAGTACTGTATATATTAAGAGTACTGTATGTACTGTATATTAAAGAGATTATTCAACGAAAACTAAAGACAGCTGTTTAATTGAAATTATGACTAAAATAAAGATTGGTTAGCTACAGCGCCTACGGAAGAAATTTGACACATATTGTGCAGTAATAATTATGTTCGTAATCTATATATAAAGGGTTCTTTTATATTGCATCTAGATACTAATTGTACAGCGACTACGACTTTAGTAATTTTAAGACAGAGCACTAAAATAGATAGTAATATAGAATTGAATGAAATCTTGAGTTCGAAAATAGAAATAGATTTAAATCACACTCTAAATGAATTAGACAAGGAAGAGATTCCATTAGAATTAATCACCGAAACAAGAATAAGCCCTAAAAATTTAAAGACGTTAGTAACTACTATTGAAGATCTAAATGAGAGAGCAGAATTAATAGCTAAACGAAAAAGAACATTAACGTGGACATATTGGTTACATATTGCAGGATATACTGCATTAAGATTAACTGTATTTTTGATAGCTTATAAGTTAGGGATTGTAAGAGCATTAATTAATACTTTTAAAATGTTAATCGGAAATTGTTCTTATATAAATTGTAGTTTTGGCAATAATGGACATACTCGACATATTACAGAAATACAACCAGAAGTATCTATCAGTCTGGAATCATTAACGAGTGTACCTAAACGAAGGGCAAGAAGAAATTTCTGAACTTAAGATAAACCCTTAAAGTTCCATCTTAAGGGGGGGGAAAGATGTTGAATATAAGATAATTTGTATAAGAATATAATAGTTTCTCACGCTGATGCGGCAAAGAATGTCCGATTGCGAATTGCGAGGTACCAAAGAACACCTCTAGGATGGTCATATTTTTGAAACCTAAGTAATGAATGTCGCATAGTAACATTCAGGCACTTTTTGACTGTGGGAACAGAAGCAGATTAAGATAGTTATAGTCCTAACAAGCGTACCGGCAGGACGTGTTGCTTGTTGCAGCCGGGCAATTGTTTGTAAAAGCATTAAGTGAATAAATCAGTATCATTATATTTGATATTAATTAGTCGTTTGGATTATTGACCTAAACTCACGACAACTGTTTCTGATAAAAGAGAACGGAGGGAAAATCAGTTATTCACTGGAATTACAATTTTGTAATAGCACTTTCATTACAATTTTGCTGTACACTTTACAATATTGTACACTGTACAATTTTGCTGGACACTGTAGAAGTAAAAAGATAGAAAAGAATAGAGATTTTCTATCCCTCTCAAGAGTACACTTTGCATTCATCCCTGCTAAAAATGTCGGAAATAAAACATATAGAAATTGGATATAGACCGGATACAAACCAGGCAGAAAAAATTGGCTTTTTATCTAGTTATATCTGGCTTCTATCCGGTCTCAGATACATATTTTCAGAATATATCCGGTTTTATCCGGTTCCTATCCGTGAAAGATGATCAGAAATTATATAGCGGACATATTATTTCTGGTTCTATCCGACAAGTGGAACCACAAATTGATTATTTGAAAGTACAAAATTCATTTTTATCCGTTTTATATCCGATTTCTATAAAGGTCTTGACTCTGGTGATTGTCTTCTAGACGGAAATGTACAACCTGAGTCGGATACACGTCGGGGACAGAAATCGGATACAGGTCTGCTAGGACTCGGATAGAACTATAGGAACAATTATTCAAATCTATCCTTCACTATCCATGCCAATTTATTTTTATCTGTACAATAATTCATATAATGTTTCAATCCGATTCCTATGCAATTCGTATCTTGGTTAACAATATAGTTCTATCCGGTCCTAGCAGACCTGTTTCCGATTTTTGTATCCGACTCCTGATCGGGTTCTATTCGGTATCGTGTAATGTTTATACCTGATTCTTATACGATTTGTATCTGGATCTGCAAGATACTATACAAATTGCATAGGAATCGGATAGAAGCATTATATATGAAACCAGAGAGAACTCGGGTAAGAGCCGGATAGAAATCAGATAGTATCTTGCAGATCCAGACACAAATCGGATATAAACATTACACGATACCAGATAGAACTCGGTTAGGAGTCGGATAAAAGTCGGGGAGAAAAATTGGGTACAGTCCGGCATGGATAGGAAAGGATAGATTTGGATAATTGTTCCTTCCTATTTCAATCCTGAATATTGAAAAAGATTCAAATAAATTAGGGTTGCCATATGCCCAAAGGAGTTTAGCAGGATACTCTGGTGATAAAACCCGTTGAATGATACAAAAAAGTAGGAAAAAATAAGGTTCAACAGGTTTAGCAGGACGGCATCAAAAAAGCAGGATAAATCCTGCTAAATAACGGCATTCTATGACATATTTTTCCCACTTTTTTTACTTTTTTATACAATATTTATTATTATTAATAATTAATACTTAATCGCCATTACCCGTCCCCTTTACTGTAACAAAACCTTTATGTAAACCAAAAACAAATTTATATTTTTGAGCCAAAAGTAGTGAACAATCTTTGTTTCACTATTTTGAGAAAACTAAAAATTATGTTTCCATTGAATATATTTCCACGAATAAATTTTCATTATGTTTTATAAGAATGTAAATTCAAAAGTTGCCTATAGCAAAAAATAAAAGCAACTTTAAAATATGCGCTCTTAAAACAGTGACAACAGGTATGCGACTGAAGACACTTTGATTAGTTTGTAGTGTTTGTTTATGGACAATAAAAATGTACAGGTTAAGTTTACGTACCGGCACTTTCTTCCTCGCTTTCGTCCATTATCAAAATATTACTTTAATATTTCAGATTCAAAATAAATTCTTATGAAAGATGTAGAAATAATGATCAATTTCGACAATGTAAGGTACATAAGAGTACTTTTTCTTGCAATTTCGGTCGATTTGAACACGAACTATATTCTGAGAATTCTATATTTATCTATAATGGCAAGAAAGTGCCTTAATGTCTTTTCTTTTATTTACATGATGCCATGGTGCAATAAAACAAGGCATGTATTACCCAAAAGGCAGGGTTGGATAAGCAAAATACTCGAGGTAAATTACATGGTTTCTTATAGTAATTTACTAGGTATGTTACGTCAAAAACACCAAATTCATATAGAGTAGGGGGTTTTCTATGTAAATTACGTAATTTACTATAAGTAGAAAGCCATGTATAATATGTAAAAAAAATTTCGAGTGACGCGTCTTTGCACAACCTTGGGTACAGTCAAAGATATTATTATTAGTAGATGCGGTGTTCGCATAGTAACCTAACATTTTTGTAGTTGGCGTATCAGTCGAAAGTATTCAGGCTACTCCGCAGTTTGGGGTAATTCGACATTTTCAACTGACGCGCCAATTACAAAAACGTTAGGTTACTAAACCAGCACCGCTTTTGTCACCGGTTTTTAGCGTCTGCTAGATTAGCACCGCATCTATTAATAATAATATCTTTGGTATAGTAGAATGCATGGATGCCTTCCGTTGTAATGTCAACCAGGGTTGAGTACAGTAGGGGTCACGTCCCATAGATCCGGAATGCGTTGCATTTTGCGCAAAACCATGAGATTGAGAGAGGTAGTAGTAATGGTGCGTCTCTCACCAATCCATGAGACGCGACCCAGAGAATCTTTAATAAGACAGTTGCGTCATAATGAGAGAGAAAAAGACAAAAGTATACTTGTGTCTTTTTCTCCCTTATTATGACGCAACACAAAACGCAATCATGGGACGCCAACATTAAGGCCTGATTAAACGCTTTTAGGAAAATGTCCTTCTTCTCACTCTACCATGTGACTATCCCATAAGTATGTCTCATTCTCGCACATTTTTCGGGTAAAATGTGTGGAAAATGTGAAATGAGACAAACTTATGGGATAGTCATACGGTAGAGTGAGAAGAAGGACAATTTCCTAAAAGCGTGTAATCAGGCCTTTAGGGTGGCATCCCATGGTTCCGGAATGCGTTGAGTTTTTGCGCAAAACCATGAGAGTGAGAGAGATAGGAGTATTAGTGTGTCTCTCGCACTCTTATGGTTTTTTGTCTGTCTATCTGTAAATTTTAGTTTGTGAGCACGATAACTTTCGAAAGAACTGACCGATTTGATTAGCCTTTGGTATACTCTTTTATTCTCCTAATATAAAGGTCAAGTTCGTTAGTCAGCCATTTTTGATAAAAATTAAAAAATTTGGATAATTTTTACAGTTTAAAAACAATTTTTTTTTAATTTACAAATTCTCTTTAATGATATTCATAGTATTCAATTAGTCGAACAATTTATCATTATGACTTTTTTTTATGAAACAAAAATTGTCAGATATATAACTTTACAAATTCAGAAAAAATAAAGATAATTAAAACTGACGTGCACTGATGAGAATGTGTTCCTTAAGGTCGATAGAACCTTAAGTAAATTAGTTTTCTTCACATAAAAATAAAGTAATTTAAGTAAAAGTATAGATCAGAGATGAAGATAGGTAAGCAAATGCAATCGCGCCAAGTGTGATAAGAATGTGCTCACAAGGCACCCCTAGTTTTACCTAATTTATGTAAGGATATTACACTCGAACCTTCCGAATTTCATGAAATCCAGACCGGAGACCTCTCGAATTTCACCAAATCCCTGCTCTCAAATGTCATACCAATTGCGCATGCGTGTTGCGTATTTTTTTATCATTTTAAACTGCACGCCAATAGCAACCAATCAGATGCTGAGTGCCATGGCATGCGCAGTGATTAATGTGATTAGTGAGAAACCTGTCGGTGAAATTCGAGAGGGATATGAGGTGAAATTCGGGAGATTGTATAATTCGAAGAGGAGAAATTCGGGAGGTTCCAGTGTACTTCGAAAACATCAAATTATGTATTTCACGTTTTGACGTAATAATACAAAAATGGCCATATAATGGTGCATAAACAAATGTGATAAATGTATAATTAAACATTACAACTGCAAAACAATTTCAAAAATGCCTTCACATCCGCGAGAAATACTTCTAAATAAACTTTTTTTGACATTGTTTTGCATTTTTAATGTTTACTTATACATTGATCACATTTGTTTATGCACTAGTGTAAGGCCATTTTTGTACTATTGCGACACAACGTGAAACTCGTAATTTTAATTTTTGAATATAAAAGGAAATGTTATAAATTTGTAGGTTATTTGCCTATTTTTGGGGTTATATACACAAATCAAACGGCCCAACCTTCCTGACAGTCTACCCCCACCATGTAGACTGTGACGTCACATTGCAGAGCCTAATATTTTTTAGTATTTTGAGGGTGCCGTCCTATGATAGCAGAAAACGAAAAGCAGAAAATAATTAGAGTGAAAGAGAGAGAAAATCTACCTGTCTCTTTCACTCTTATGATTTTCTGCTTTCAGCAGATGCCAAATGCAAAGCGTGCGAAGTAGTTATCAAGTGAAATTTGAGAAATACGAATTTGACATTTGAAAGAAACATGACTTGAATTTTGGGAGAACTTGAAATTTGGGAAGTTGCAACTGAGTGCAACTTGAGAAAAGGAATTTGGTTGTTATTGCGAACGCCTCCGGCTTGGATTTCGTTGATATTGTGATGGTCGAGTGTAGATGCTGGTTAAGGGTGCTGTCTTATGATACACTCAACTTCTCCAATAGTAATGTTCCCAATAGTAACATGTTCCAAATAGTAAAGACATTGTGTTCCCAATAGTAAACACAATATCTCACTATTATTACTTGATAACTACTACATATGCGTTGTGCTCGGCATCTGATGGGTTGTATTCGTATTTGATGTTACGCATGAGCAATTGATGTGAAATTTGATGAAAGGAATTTTTTACTATTGGGAACAACTCTAGTTTCGACTGCTTTACACTCGAGTCTCCCAAATCTCAACTTCCCAAATTTCAAGTTCTCCAAAAAGTCAAGTGAAGTTTCTCCCAAATGTCAAGTTCGTTCATTTCTGTTTTTTTTTCAAATTTCACTTAATAACTACTGCACACGTTTTGCATTCGACATCTGATTGGTTGTATGTGCAATTAATTTGACGCATACGCAATTGATGTGACTACAGAGAATCAAAAATTTCTTGACATTTGGGTGACTCGAGTGTACTATAGGGGAAGTCGAGTGTAGCAGAAAACGCAAAGCAGAAAGCAGAAAATCATTAAAGTGAAAAAGAGAGAAAATCTGCCTGTGTCTTTCACTCTTATGTTTTTCTGCTTTCTGTTTTGGGTTTTCTGCTACCACTAGTGCCACTGCCGTCCGCTACGCGGCCGTCGTCGCACTACCGTTTCTATGTACTATATTCTTTTCTACATTCAATACGCTCAATGCTTTTTTTCTTATTTCGATACTTTTCGAGACAAATTCGAGACTTTTCGATATTCGACTTTGTTTAATTCAAGATTAATTAAACTTTGTTTAATTTAAGATTTCTGACCATGACTTTTTTCTAATAAAATAAGACGGTACCCGGAAGCGAAAACAAAACTGGCTATTAGCTTGTTATGAACGCAGCATTAACAATTAAGTGCTGTTAACATTTATTAAAATTAAGAACTATGAGTACCAGAGATGGAAAGAGTAATTTTAGACAACCTCACGTCAAAATTCCATGGAAAAAAATACTGCACAAGCTTATAGGTTATGTCATACTCGGTATCTGATTTGTTTCTATTCGCGCGCAGTTCAAAATTCTAATAAATATTGTTTTTATTGTTTATTATAAATAATGGCGTTTTAACTCCTAAAAATGTTTAGTTAATAAATATTTAGTTAATAATAATTTTTATAAGTAAAAACCTCATTATTTATAATAAAAAATAAATTAATATTTTTTAGCATTTGAAATTGCACGCGAATAGCAACCAATTGAGGCCCCTGCTTTAACGACGTAAATTACGTACAAAAATGTAGAAAACTAGGGACGTAAATTACATTGAAATATACATGCAGAATTACTGTGTAAATTACATCAAGTAATTTACGTAACGAACCTTGATTATGTTAATAACAAAATAATAACCTGTTTTGTTTTCGCTTTAAAACTCAGGTTATGTTGAATCATAAACACCGCCATATTGAATATGTAATTTACCCATGTTTTCTACATAACCAACGTATATTACACAGAAAATGTAATTTACGTAGAAAACAGGGAGTACCGCGTCACTCCTGAACACTGTATAGTAAATTACATCGAATAATTTACGTACCGAACCCTGATCGTGGTAGACTTCACAGAGAGAGAAACATCTGTTTGCTCATTTCCAGAAGATCTGAAAGGGGGACTGGTTTTCGAGAATTTATTAAAATCATCTTCATCTTTATTGGATGATTCATATTGGAAACTATTTTTAAACAAATATGCTTTTGTAAAAATCTCTTACTGTGAGTTTCGTAACAATAGTTTTTATTTTATTACGTTACATTTTTATAAATTACGTCGTTAAATTACTCTATTCAGAAGGAACCTTCGTCGACCCTTCCTTGTTGCCACGGAACCTGTCCTTTCTTTATGAAGTATTCCTTGAAGTTATTTCTGATGAATTTTGCCGATAAATTTTTGCTAAGAATAGCGCAATTGGGCGCGGAAGCATTGATTTGAAAATCTCGACGCCATTCACCATCAATTTCTTCGCCATCGTCATGTCTGTCAACTAGGTTGTTCAGACAATATTGTCGCTCATCTTCAGAACATCCTCTACTGCATATAATAAATAATTATGAAAACACACAGCTCCAAGTATGATGTTTTTGATTAAAGTGATTTTGCCTTTTATTGGCATACGAAAAATTTGCCACTTATTGTTCATGATTCCAAAGGTGTTTTCAATTACTCGTGCTCTGCTTAATCCATAATTGAAAACCTTTTCATCAATTTGAAGTCGTCCACTCGATCTTCCATCAGGAAAAGGATACTTAATGTTAAAATCTAAGGGAAACGCTTCATCGGCCACACATACTTGCGGTACCAATGGACTTCCTTCATATAATTCTGAAGGCTGAGGAAGATTAAGAGAACGGTCGAATAGTCTTTTCCCAAAATTACTGTGTCTAAAGACATCACCATCACTCTGTCTACATTTGGCGCCGACGTCCCTACTGCAAATTCCTATGTAGGTGCCTATATAGGATTCTTTAAAGGAATCTATGTAGGATCCTATGTAGGATCCTTTAAAGGTACACCTATCTATAATAATATAAGAAAACATATGTTTTTCTAGTAGGAAATGAAACGGGATCCTATGTAGGTGGTCCTACATAAAAAAAATACGTAAATTCCCATGAAGGATCCTAACTAAAAGCCTATGTAGGAACTTATATACTTTCTTATGACTTGCCCCTACAACAAATCCTATCTACTTACCTATGACTTACATCTACTTAGAATCCTATACAATGTCCTATGACTTACCCTACATGAATTCCTACATACGAAACTACAAACATTTCCTACGTTAAATCCTATGTCCCATTATATAAACAAGTCCTACGTTGAATCCTACGTCCCATCCTATAAACGTTCTAAAAACTTCTTTCAATTTTGTGCCCACTAGGTTTTTTCTTCGGTTTTATTAATTATTTAAAACATTTTCGATTATTATATGATGGAACTTAGAAAGAGACATAGGACCTAATGTAGGGCCTGATTATAGGATTATAGAGAGATTTGCAGCTGATAATTAATCAACTGAAGCAGCTACAGGCTGGGCAAGGTACTCTAGTTGAGGTATCCAACTTTTAAATAAAGAAAACTAAAAAAGAGTCGACGAAATAGAAATGCTAGGCGAGAGGAAAGGCACACTGTTGACCGAGAACGAAAGTGCATCCGGCCCAGAACCAGATGATTTTGTAAACGGCCCGCCTAGACAAGGAGGGTTTTCAGCAAGGATCTTACACGAATCGTCCTCCACAGCGAGGGAATACGGTAGAAAGTCAGGAAACGACAGAGGCCGACGTCAAGGAGCACCGCGAAGAGGAGAACCTTCAAGTCGAGTATCCACAATATCCGGAAGAAGACTACAATCAGTCCTCATTCGAGCAGACGGATTACGAGATATCAGATTATTGGTCGACTCAGGATCCCTATCCAGATCCCTGTGGATCCTGATTCCAGGAAGTATACAGCCTTCTCAACACCAGTTGAACATTTTGAGTTTCAACGTATGCTCTTTGGACTGAAAAACGCGCCAGCAACGTTCCAAAGGATGATAGATAACGCCTTACGAGGAATGATTGGAAAAATGTTTTGCATATTTGGATCAACACTAGAGGAGCACAACAAGAACCTTGTCATCCTCTTTGAAAGACTGCGACAAACTGGGTTGAGACTTCAACCAGATAAGAGCGAGTACCTGAAAGCGGAACTCGAGTATTTGGAACACGTGATAATCCCGAATGGAGTAAAACCTAATCCGAAAAAGATCAAGGCGGTTATGGAATTTAGACAGCCAAAAACACCAACTGACGTCAAAAGTTTTCTCGGGTTACCGGGATACTATAGAAAATTCATACAGAATTATAGCACTATTGCTAAGCTCTTAACAGAACTTACAAAAGAAAAAAACCATTTTCATTGGATACCTCAGTGTCAGACTGCTTTCAATACACTCAAAACGGCACTGTGTTCCTCCCCAGTATTAAGATACCCAGACTACTCAAAAGAGTTCACACTGACCACGGATGCATCCAATGTGGGACTAGGAGCCGTGCTGTCTCAGGAGAGACATCCATGTTATTATATTTCAAGGACATTAAACGCTCCTGAACTAAATTATAGCATAACTGAAAAAGAACTCCTAGCCGTAGTGTGGGCTGTGAGACGATTACGACAGCATGTATTGGGAAGAATTTTCAAAATATTGACATACCATTAGGCGCTTACTTGGGTTTTTAATATAAAAGACTTTTCATCCCGACTGATGAGATGGAGATTTAAACTACAAGAATACGAGTACAAGATTGAGTACAAGAAAGGGTCAGAAAATCAAGCTGCCGACGGCCTGTCTCGGATATTTCCAATCCAGAACGACCCGATACCAGGGTCCTCGAACATTCCCATCATTGACCTTGAAGCAGCATTACCCGATATCGAAATGTACAACGTCTCGCAGGAACGAGACTTGGTAACGCCCGAACCACCTAACGAACAGCCAGTAAGAATCCCGACACCAATAGAAGTTCAACCACTACCACCTTTGGAAGACGAATCTACGAATAGTGAAACTAATGAAGAAGAGAAAAAGCTAAAGAACGAATATTACCGATGGTTTTCCCAACCAACTGAGACAAGGGAAGTTGAAAAACCAAACGCCACTGGTAAGCACGGAATTATACACCCTCAACTAGTAACACCTAAGCATATCGTCGACGAGCTGAAGAAACTTCAGGAGGAACAAAATACATTATTCTCCGTCAAATTGACAGAATATAATTACCAGCACATAATTCATATGTCAGAACTTTCGGTTGCAATTATTGACAGAAAACTAATGTACTCCTTACAAATACCTATCCTTGAAATTGAAACTCTGTCTTGTTTACATCTTATCCCAATACCCAAATCCCACGGAAAGACATTTATAGCCGCTATACCAGCACACGAAGTAATTCTTATCAACAACGAAAAGAGTTTCTATGTTCCGAGTGATATGTCTTTGATGAGAGCTTGTAGAAGTTTGGGTAATATTAAGATATGTAAAAGAATACAGCCTAGTTATTTTCTGAGCGAAAGACACTCCTGCGAAAGCGAATTGTTCCGGGCAAAAGTGAAAGAAATTGATAGCAAAGTATGCCAAATTTCAGTTTTTCAAATACAGGAATTAGTTTATATACCTTTGTATAACGACAATCAGTACATTTTAATACCGGAACAACATTTAGAAATTAATGTCTTATGTAACGGTCACACCGAAGTAATTATGTTATACCGACTGCATAATACAAACACCGAAGTCAATGTTAAAGTTATCAAGTTCTGCATCAATTAGGGAAAGTATCCTCTACAAAAAAAAATGTAACACTAACGTTCGAAGTGTCTGAATTAGATTTATTAAAGGAAAACCTTCCAGCAATACAGGAGACTTTAACGCATGCTAAGGTAAATGAATTTAAAACAACTCTAAGCGATATAGAATCCTCTACGAGAACTATTAGGAACAATAGGAGAAGACATTCTTTGATGGAAACAAGTATGGACATCCTAAGATATATAGGGTACGCATCTAAGGGAATTATTCTTGTATATTTAGGGTATAGGTTGCGACTTTTTCGTTACGTCCATAAACTAATTCCGAAAAATTTTTGTATCAAGTTATTTTGTGTAAATGCAACAGTAACCACAGTTCCTCACACAAATATATCGCCTATTGTACCGCTCACTACTCATACACCAATTGCTGCGTCAAGTGCAGAACCAACAGTTCAGGCACTTGAACAAACTGCACTTGTTAGATCTAGGAACCTTAGAGTTAAAAATTATGGACTAATTTTAATCTAAAATAGGGGGTGTAACGCTCTGTGTATTATTTACAACACTAGTTTACTCTAAGATAGTTCTTTACTCCCACTACTTTGGTTGAGACCCGAAAAGGGTCTCAACCAAACGCTGCCTGCAGGGCCACCCTGTAGGCAGCGTTAGGTCAGTGTCATTTTTAAAAACAGATTCTTAAGGGAATGAAAAATTTTTTGGACATCACCACGGCTGAAGGCAATGATATATTTCTTTAAAACATGGGAATATAGAAAAGAAGACACTAAATTGTGTTCTAACATTTATTTTGAGTATTAATTTTGAAAAAAAATTATGTCGGTAAATTTTTTGCGATAATTTTGTTTTACTTGAACAAAGACATAATTGGAATTTAAACTTTTTTCTTAACTTCAAAAATATTATAACGGTAATTTTTCTTTTAATTTATTTAAATTGAAATGGTCAATTGGACAATGAAATATTGTAAGAATTGTAAAAATTTCAATTTACTAAAATGATCAGAATTTTCTTATAAAGTTGATATTTTAGACATTGAGAAAGGTTTCAAATTAAAATTTTTGATGTTAATTTTATTTATTCATTTTGATTTGTCAAGATATGACTACTATAGGTATAATATTGTATGTTACAGTAAAATGTTTGTTAGTCTGAACACATTTTACAATTTTATTTTTAAAATTTATAAGATCTTAGATGAGAAAGTGAAGTTACTGACATTCACTGAAACTAAGACCGTTTAAAATAGAATATTTTCACTTTTAAATTATTATAACTTTATATTCAATACAATTTTATATTCAACATAAATTATAGGACATTAGGTTTTGATAGAATAAAAAAAGAGTACATTTCATTGAACGATAACTATATTTTTTTATTATAATAACGTAATTTTATCGCATTATTACATACATATTTTTTCGATGTACAGAAATCCGTCTCGTAATTTGTGAGCATTTGAAAATTGAGCTTCACTAACATCTTTCTCAGTTATTACTGCCCAAGAAAAATCAGTGGAGTCGTAGACTCTGAAGGCTTGGAAATGCTCGTCAAAAACCCAATCATTGAAACGGTGTGTAAGAATTTGGAAACTGTTCTCGGTGACATGACAATAAAATTATAAACGACGTAAAATTGTGGACCTTTTTTGCAAAGTAAGACAATAACACTGTTTTTAGTAATCTTTTTATCATGAAAGCTTATCCAATCTGTTATCAAGAAAGTCTTAGGAGATGATTGCCATATCAGATGAAAGAATTGATCAATTTCTGGGAATGTCTCAACAGAAACAGTTTTTTAGAGCCGATAAGAAACACTTCTTTCTCTGATTCGTGATTCATGAATCGGTAATTAAGAATGTGTGATGTTGATGTTTTAGAGCAATAGTGCGACAGATATGTACGCGACTAATTGATGCACGGAATGTAACTTTTCCTATGCGGTGCACCGATTCCAAACAAATGCAACTAATGTTCCAAAGAGGACCTACTGCGCGCATTATACTAGGATAATGAACCAAGAAATGGTGCTTCGGTTTCAGTTTACCAGGAAATAGTAGATTATGCAACATCAAATATTCTGTTATTAAATCAGCGAGCAATGTAGAAGTTTCTATGTGAATAACAGTACTCACAACTATTTCTACTAATCTTTTTAACATTATTAATAAGTTCCAATAGTAATTTTCACGAGGTATTGAGTGACCGATTAGAAGACATAAACATCTGATTAAAGATAACATTTCTGATGATGACATTATTAAACAATTATTTTTGATGTGTTTGTCTGATGGTGGTGGAGGTTTATTCACGTGTCCTGTTTTCCCATACGAAAAATGATCAAGTCATTCATTTATTTCAGTTAGAGAGACAAGGTGTTTTTCATAGATCAAGGCATTCAAAATCAAGGCTACGTCGTATCGACCTACCCCTTCCATAATATCATGCATAACGTCAACTACTAAATTTTCCGTTACATGAAAACCTGACACTTCGTTAAAAACACACTCTTCTTTAATCCCTGACAGCTTACTATCTCCACTTGAGTTAGACAAAATCTACAAAAAAAATTAAATACGAAACTTTCATTAAATCCCAGCATAGAATGAAGACCCAAGTTGTCTCCTAAAAATAATATTCAAACAAAGTAAATTTGTTTATTTCCCGTCGGAGTAGAGACAGAAATTCCATGTTTTACTAGAAATTTTATTTCATGTATAAGCCTGGCAAATACAATTTGTTCTTAAAAATTTGACGATCTCGAATATTAAATAGCATAAAAAGAAAGTTATTTTCAACTTTCGATCTCAATTCGTTTGGTAAAATTTGTACAGTTGCATAAGTTCCGCCACATTTTCCATTGTCCTTGTGGCTTCCAAGAGAATTATTATTTTTATAATTGTCGTTAAAAACGGTGTACGAAAATACAATTTTATCACCATATTCAGCAATTCTTTTTTTCCATAAATCTCCTTGTATAATATTTTCAATTATTTTAAAATGTTTAAGAACTTTGTTTTGGTATTCTATTGTTTTATCGAGAATGCCTGGCAACTCGAAAAACTTTTTAAAAACATCCCTAAGCGGTATGAATTGAGCCAATATCGGTATATTTTTAATAATGTTCACACCATTTTTACGACGATTTTTTCTTTTTCGCCAAGAATAAAGCTTTTAGGCATTATAAAAGTACTGTTCTTTTTAAATTGAGAAAAATTAGTAGCTTCCGTTTGCAGATTTTTAAAAGGATTTGAAAATATGTCAAAAACTTCAGTAATGTCAATTGGACAAACAGAATTATTATGTGAACTAGTAAAAAGGGTGTTAATTTTATTCTGGATTGTAGCAAGTGTACTTTTAACTAACAAAGATGTGTCCTGTATAATTTCGTCAACTTTTTTGCGAGGAATATCTGTATGGCTATATAATTTTGCAATAAAAAGTGACTCATCACTTGTAACCTTTGCCAATTCAGAAGGATCTTTAAAAGGTGTAGGTTTTGAATCAACGTAAAAACTTGGTTTCGGAAATTTCAACAAAAGTCGTTGTAGAGAGTGTTTAATAATATAAATGAAAATAAAAGATTTTATTAAAATTAATATTTTTGAAAGATATAGGATACATAAATGCTTTACTTACTAAAGAACCGGTTCGACAGATTCATTTGTATTTTGCTGGTTATTAAGATTGTATAACTCAGATGATGGTCCAGCCTGATTTGGAGGAACTGTATAGTGCTAAGACTAAAAGAAGTAATCAATAATTTAGAGAATTGAGAAAAATTGTAATAGTTTTATTTAGAAAGCACTTTTTTACCGGGTAATAATAGGGATACTGCTGGTATACATCTGTCAACACTTGTCTGGAAGACCACTGTAATTCAGATTTATTATTTTTTAAATGATTTAATATTAAATTTAATTGTCATTATCCATACTGAAATTCTTTAATTATATATACAAAATATATTCTCTCTGATGAGAATGTAAAAATTTGAACAATATCCGCTTACCTCCGGCGGATTATTCTCCATTTTTGGCAAAACTGGAAAATGGATCACAACATGCGCTTTTTATTACAATCTATTACAACTAAGAGAAACAAGTATTGCACAATCTACTCATTCTTTCAATTTATATAATAGTAGATATAATTTGAAATAATTAAGATTAAAGAAGTTTTCATGAATATTAAAATAATCTACATAACCTCAAATTAATGCAAGCATTGAAGAAGTAGAAATTATATACACTCATCTCCCGATCGAGGGCACTTTTCACGCTTGGCTGATTCTACGTCCCCCCCCCCCCCGAGCGTTCCTCGACAGCCAACACTGAATAGCTCGAGTTATTTTAATCCCATCCGATCGAGGGCACTCGATCCCCGTGCGGTGCCGTCGATCGGGAGATGAGTGTACTTACTCTTTATCCGAAAATGAAAGAAACTTTGGAAAATCTTTTAAATTTTCAGAATGTACCAAAATTTTAAAAACTAAAACATTTAACACTAAATTTTCACATTCGAAAAAATTTTTTTTCTAAAGCAGCATGTGGAATGCTCAACATTCAGTTTGTCAATGATTATTAAAAAAATGTGAAATATTCTCGAACTTGTCCTTATATCCCAACTTTGTTCAACAGTTCAGTAAAGTTTAACGAACACATTTTCTCCGTGTATATAGAACAACATATCCAAATTTTAGCCCAATCGGTCCAATAGTTTTCTCTGAATCATGAACGCCAGTTTAAAAAAAAAAACTTCCGGCAGCCATACCAGCCAGATTTATTATTAAAAAAAAAATTTTTGTAATAGTGTTTTATATCTATAATCATGTGTGAAAAGTTAGAATCTCTTAAAATTTCGTGGTGTGTTAAACTTTCATTAAAATTTTTTAATATTATACAAATCTCTTGCAATTCCTTTAAATTTCTAGAAACTTCTGAAAATCTTTTTAAATTATGGAAAATCTCTTGAAATCATTATGAATCCAAAGAATTTTAAAGAATGACTGGATATTCTTTATAATCCTTTGAAATCCTTGGAAAGCTTTTAAAATCTATTACATAAACATTTCCCTGACTTCCCTAACTTCCCTGACATGTGACTAACTTGGATATAATAAAATTTAGAGAATTAAACAATCACCAAAAAAAGAAGGTGGTTTCACAATTCTGATGGGTAGTGTACTTATTTAAGGTAGTTGTCTCGCGGCAAAAACACTCAAAAGTTTATGCTCAGATAGATGTAAGATATCACATGTTCTCTCCTAACCATTGGTCAAAAATGTTGACTGGGATTGTATAATCACATAGAAGCATCGTATATACATATACACACATTCAAAGTCACAGTTCGTATGGGAACAATATTGGCAACACTGCAATTTCATTCTCAGAGAAAATGGTGGTGATGCACTTATAGCCTCAAAATAGTATTGTCAAAATCGTCAAAATCGTCGAAATGTCATCTCAGTGTTGCCACATCGTCACTCCATACCCCCGCTATGTGTCTGGCGAGAACAGAAATATTATTCTTTTCAATATTATATCTTTTATACTAAACGCACAATAGTTTTGATTTTTTTTTCATAAAATCCACACGATATTTTACTATACATCTGTAGTTTTTTAGCACAATGGTAACATTCGTTTTCATACTAGACTTCATAATATGGTAATTGCCCATGTTAGCTATAGGAGACCCATGCAAAAAGTACTGAACATAATTAAAAATATTTGCCTTTAAAAACACACGATTAAGCTAAAAATTCGAGCATGGTTAGATAACAATATTTTCTACATATTTTGAAAATTTTAGCCAATTCCTAAGAAAGGTTCGATTTCGGCACAACTACCTTAACTTAATATTTCGTATTATTTTTTTGCAGTTGTGATCGTGATGAAGTAATTAGTTTTAGAGACTCTAATTCTTGTTTGACAAATATAATGACTAAAATGTACGATAAAGAAAACTTACTAGAGCTTCTTACAAATGACGAATTTAGAGCTGTTGGTGAAACAGAAAAACCACACTTGCCAAGTTACGAAATTTATAAAAAAATTTCCGAAGAAATGGCAAGGCAAGGGAATAATTATGCATACTGGAAAAAGTATTAAGAGCCTACAATATTGACACAGTGAAAATTCTGTTCTTGTAAAATCATAAAGCAGTGAGTTTTCGTTGACTTCACCAAATAAAGATGAAACTGTTTCATCGAAAAGTTTCAAACTCGTGATTTCTCGTGAAAGTTGGAACAGTTTGTTTTCAACAAAAGTATATAAGAATAGGAGATATGCAGCTTTGAAAAAGGGAAAATGGACAAATGTTTTTTCTGAAAAAATCTTCGATTAAACTAAAATTCAGTTTGCCTTTAGCTATGAACGTGCAAAAATATATAGGGGACCGGCGGCTAATGTGGCGCGCTCGAATTTTACAATATTAACGCATTTTTTGCTTATGGAAATAGTTTCATTAAATGTAGGTATATATGTTACATGATTAAAAAATCAGGATAATTAAATTAATTGACTGATTATTATACTGTTCTCACTTTTTTGAATGTGTAACGTGTATTTTTATTTCATATTGATTATTATTCGTATTGCGCGCGAATCTAATTTACTGAAAGAATGTGATTGGAATGTGAGTTGCCTATCACTTGAAATATGAAAATTTAGAGAATAGAGATAGCCGAGTTTGGTTAGACGATACGTAAGAAGCTATCAATTATTCTTTTTGAATTTGTCATTCGATCTATTCAGGCGGACAATTGTTTGTAACGTTACAATTAGGCCAACTAATGTACGCTCTAAGGTGAGAACTCGGTTTGATTATCTGAAATTTATATAGTGAATATTTGATATGCTCTTTTTGCTGGCGAAAAGGTGATAGGGTGTGTGATTAAACAAGTGTGTGCGTTTATTTTATTTAGAGTGGCGTTTCATTATCCGATTATGTCTTATGAAGCAATCTGATCGAGATGTTGAGAGAAGCTTGGGTTGAGATACAGTCCAATGCCTAGGCCTGATATAGGATGTTTTTGCGAGAGAAAGACGACGTTATTCAATTTTGCATATCTGGTCCACATGAGATGCCATCAGGGGCTGACTTAAATCTAACTGACTCCAGGAATGTAATCTCTTTTCTACGTCAAACTGCTCTCCAAACGTACAAGGTATTTTGTATCTCTTCGCTGACCCAATTGTTCCTAAGGAATTGTTTATGATAAATTCCATACATGAATAATCTATTTGAATTGTATTTATCTGAATTTATTGATGGTTTGTCTTTCATTGATGGAAGATTTTATGTGTGAATCATGATATCTAATTAAATATTTATTCGTACTAATTTTAAATCTGATTCTACTGTCATGATGAAAATGTTTCGTATTTGATTATTTTAACCAGAATATCGATTCGGTCGTATTTATAATTCGCTTTGTCGCATCTTAATTTTCTCGACCTCTTGTTTGTCTAGTTGACCCGTGTAGAAATAGCCCGGTTTAACCCGGCCAGGATTGGACCGGGTTCCCACCCGAATCCGATCGGGCCAAACCAGGCCACACCTGATTTATCCCGGTTAACTATTTATTTATTCGGTTCACAGGTAACCAATTAGATTTCAATCGGAATCTGCCCTAGGTTTCGAAAATGTTGAAGAAATTGTCCTAATATTTAATAAAACGATTGTTCAAAAAAAAAAAAAATAGTTTTATCTTCAGCTAGTTCCCTAAAACAAAATTTATTAATTATACCTTACTTCATGGTAATGCCGTATTACAATATATAAGGGAATAGAGATAAAACATTCCTAAAAATAAAAATAAAAACATAATATATATATTAATGATATTAGTTTTCGTAGATTTGAGTTAAGACTATTGTGATATCGCTTTGCTTTTTATATAGAAAAGCAATTTCTGTATTTATTGTCGGAATTTTGAAAAACTTCTGACTTGGAGATTCATCAGGAAAAATTATAATATACCGAAATTGAGGTTGGATTGCATTGTTTTGTTGATTTGACAACTGACAACGTGTAACTCAACCTCAATTTCTGTACATAATAATGTAACGAGAACACTAGTTAGCTTCGTGATATAGGTTTATTTGTTATTTGTTTTAAGTTTGATGATCTAGAATTCAAGACTAGTGAGTACCTATATGTCCAAGAACCCGTGAACGTTACGGAAGTGGGAACGTCTTTCGAAGGGAGCAAATAAGACAAAGCAAGATTTAATAACAACAAAGTATTACAATATTTATTCAACTCAGAGGTTATGTTTTAAATGTAAGAAAGGAACCAAGGTGACCTGAGTACGGAAAGACTCGATACATTTCAAAATGTTTTGTTTTAGAGAGACTCGATATAAACTATAAACATTTTCATCGTACTCAGGTTCACTAAGGTTTATAATGTGAAATTAAAATTTATAATATATTGAAGATGTCGATATTTAACAATAATAAACTGTAGAGAAATCAAATTG
>UCOH01009449.1:0-23795 GCA_900474275.1 Synergus japonicus
AAATTATATACATTTCAAAAACAGATACAACATATCAATTTTTATTATACTATAAGTTTAGTATATACTATAGTACATACTATAAATTTAGTATACTTATAAGTTAAATAAAATCTTTGTTTTATATGAATTTCAAAAAATTACGATTTGGCGCCACTAAAATAGGGCGGCTTACAGCGCCTCTACAGGAATGTGCTGGCGAAAGCTGAAATAGTAGCTATATATATTGTATATATGTGCACTATGCACAAACTCGACTTGTGAGCCCCCTACAAGAATGTGCAGGAACTAATCCCTATGCCGCATCTAGGTACTAATATCTTTGATTTGGTGTCTTCGACGTAACATACCTAGTAAATTACTGTAAAAAACCATGTAATTTACCTAGGGTATTTTACTTACCCAACCCTGCCAGTGACGCGTCACTTCACAACCCTGAAAGACACATGAAAAATCTCGAATTGAAAAAAAAGAATCAAATATCGAACTTCGAGTTTAGAGCATTGAATATATAAAAGAAACATAGAAAGGCACATGTATTAAGAAAGCATGGTCATTGAATGTAGAAAAGAATATAGAAAGTGAAGTAGCGCGACAATTTGTCTCTAAATACGATAAAGGTGCATAAAGGCGATAAGCATGCAAAAGTACGCGTCTTGCAAGTTGTGTACTTCTTTATGAAAATCTTCTTGGAAAGAATATTAAATACAGGTGATTTTATATATTATTAATATTATTTTGCAATGTAAATACTTGGTATTATAAGCGATACCAAATATAATTTAATATTACTTAAAAATATAAGAAAATATCGAATATTTTTTGTGGTGTTTTTCTTTAATTCTAACCTCCAAATAAGAAAAAGTTTTGATTATAGAATCATTAGAATAAAAAGTATAATTTCTGGATGTAAAATAATAATGTATATTTCTTAATTTCAGAAAGAAACGAAAAACTTCAAAAATACCGTAAAAATTAAAAACTAGGCTGGAAGAGATTTGAAAACAGTTTTTTGAAGCAGTAAGTAAATTAAAATTTATATTAATTTATTTTACCCTTTTATGTTTCGTAACCAAACAAAGTACCTATATATAATTTATTTATTTTTTATTCGATGAATTCCGAAAGCTGTAAAGTGTATTCGAAGCATTCCAAGAAATTTGATAAGATTTCAAAGATTTCAAGGAATTTATATCAACCTCAACTGGTTTTGAAAGGATTTAAATATATTTTATATATTCAATTAGTTAAAAAATAGAATATACAGTGTTTATTTTAATTGTATTTATTTAGTAATTTAATTAATTTGTTATAATTTTTAATGTATTTTACAGATACAATTAATTTTTAAATTAATTTCAAGTAATATTTTTTAACATTTCCAGGGATATTAAAAAAGTTTTAAAGATTTTAAGAAAGTTCAAAGAATATACCCGTGGAATTTTCAAGACTGAGAGAAAAACAATTTCCAACAATTTCAAATTGCCGAATAAATAATTAGGAAAAACTTAAATTCCCGGCATTATAAAACTGCCGATAATTCAAAATTCTCGACAATTTAAAATTCATCACATTAGAGAATTTCCGACAATTTATAAAATTTCCGAAATTCAAAATTCCTGACCGAAAATTGACGACAATATAAAATTCCCGACGCTAAAATTCTCGTCAATGGTAACTCAAACAGATCTTTAAAAATAGTTTTAAAATATTTTGGTAAATTGCAGAATAATTTTAATAAAATTTTTTAAATTATTCTCTACATTATTTATTTATTTACGAAAATAATTTCTTTATGGTATTTTACATTGTCGAGAATTTTTGAGTGTCGGGAATTTTATTTTTCGAGAATTTTCAATCATCCCTTTATTATCAGCAGTAAGGAATATTGAATGTATATCTTTAATAATCTTTTTTTTTTTTTATTTAAATTATATAATTTAAATAATTGTAAACGTGATTATATTCCAGTAAACAAAAGTATAGTTTATTCTGTCAATTATTAGCAACGATTTAAGGCCATGTAAGACTTATCCGATCCCTACCTTACCGACATTTTTTCTCTGCAATCTTACTTGTATATTTATTGAGATATCAAATTGAAAATTTCCAAAATTGAAGCTAAAGCATTAAAATCTTATCCTTATTTAGTTTATCTGGTCCTAAATATTGACGTTTTAAAAAAAAAAAAGTTTTTCAAAAAAATTATTTTTCTTTTTACAAAAAATTAAGACCATACAAACATACATTAGCATATTTTCTTTAATTTTAGAAATTTTTAATTTGATATATCAATAAATGTAGACATAGCGTTGCAGACAAAAAATTTCGGTAAGGTAGGGATCCAATAAGTAATAAATTACCTTAAGAGCATGTGTTACTTACCATATGAACAAAGTTAGATAACCCCGTTTTTTTCCAAAAGTTTTACTTTTTAAACAATATCAAGCACGCGAAATCGGACAAATATCCGCTATTATTTTTTTGAAAAAATGAAAATCATAAAAAAAATCGGATTATCTAAATTTGCTCATGTGGTAACATATGCCCTTAACGGCATGTATTATTTAGCCGATCCCTACCTTAACGACTTTTTTTTCTCTGTAACGCTACGTCTACATTTATAAAGATATCAAATCGAAAATTTATAAAATGAAAGAAAATATGCTATTGTATGTTTGTCTGGTCTTAAATTTTTGTAAAAATAAAGAAAAATTTGTTGAAAAACTTTTTTTTTATATCAATATTTAGGAGCAGAAAAACGTATCTTAAGGATTTAGCTTCAAATATAGAAATTTTCAATGTGGTATCTCAATAAATGTAGACATAACGTTACAGAGAAAAAAATGTTGGTAAGGTAGGAATCGGGACATTTTTTTCTCTGCAAATTGAAAATTTCCAAAATTAAAGAAAAGAAGCTAAGCTACGTTTATCTGGTCCTAAATTTTTATTAAAATAAAAGAAAATGAAATAAAAAATTTGTTTATAAACGTAAATATTGAGGACCAAATAATCGTGACTAATTAAATAAAAATGTTAATACCTATTTTAACTTTAATTAATAAGTAATACTCAGCTGCTTTGTTTCTAAAATTTTCCGAATAATTTTTGTAATAATTTTATTTGAAAAGCACGCGTTCATAATTTTATTAAGGGCATGTGTTACTTGCCATATAAGCAAGTTTTTAAACCCGGGTTTTTTTCTACAATTTTTACATTTTTAAAAAAATTTTAGTCAACATCCGTCCGTGTTCACGTTCTTGACGGATGTTAACTATAATTTTTTTGAAAGAAACCCGGTTTTAAAAACTTGCTCATATGGTAAGTAACACATGCCCTTAAGAATTATTTTTTTTTTTCAGAGTGAAAATGTCTGACAATTGCTGCAAAATAAACTACACATGGTTTATAAAAAGAATTGAAACAGACGCAGAAAATTATGATTCACAGTACTCACCAAGTTTTATAAGTGACAATGAAGAGTACAGACTAGAAATGAGATTTACTTGTTGTGGGTGCCTAAAATTTGTTTCCTTCGCTCTTCATTGTGAAGGAAAGCAAAACAAAACTTCTCAGGTTCAAAATAAAATAACATTTTGTATTATAGATCCTAGATTTGGCGGAATCGCATTAAGTCTGAGTGAAATAATTCATCCAATCGACAAACATTATTTTCAATCTGCCTTGATAGAATGGGATAAAGTGAGAATGTACATATTTCACGATACTCTTGAAATTGTCTGCAAAATAACAGAAGCTCAAGAGCAAACTCAAATATCTGTCTACAAGTCATTGATGGATAATGATACTTTAAGCGATATCAAATTGCTCGTTGGTGATATGAAATTCTCCGCCCACAAAGTCATTCTTCAAGCTCACAGTCCAGTTTTTGAAAAAATGTTATCCCACGAGATGAAGGAATCCATTACTAATGTAGTTGAAGTCAAGGACATAAGCTCAGAAGTATTTCAGGAATTACTTCGATACATCTATACAGGCAGAGTGAATAACCTGGAAGAAAATGCTCGAGATATTTTAATTGCGGCTAATCGATATCAAATACAAGGACTCATATTGATATGTTCAAATTTCTTTTGCACAAAAATTACAATGTTTTCCGTCGCAGATTTATTTATGCTTGCTGAAGACCATAATGCAAGTGGATTGAAAGAATTCTGTTCTCACTTTATTCTACATCATTACGCAGATTTCGTTAAAACAGAAGGATACAGCAATTTAGCAAAAACTCATGCACATTTGATTGTCGAACTGGCCACTAAAATAGGATTCGAATGTGAAGTTAAGTTTTCTAAGATAAATTTCCCTGATGTCGGACTTAAATCTTTTACTAGAGCAAAAAAGATTCGGAAATACTTTTTTGATAGTTTATAGGTTTGTTAACGATAAAACAAAAACTTCTAAAAAATGATATTTTCTGCATGAAAAAATTGTGCTATTTACCTTAAATAAGAAATTTATACTTTTGTTTAAATTTCAATGAATCAAGACATACAATTGTTGACAATAATTGTATAAACACATTTTTTTCGTTGAAGGCATCGTTTGAGCAAAAAATTATGTTTCTATGATATATGAGTTGCTTGTAACGTTCATCATAACGTTGTATCATTACGTTCAGTAGAAATATTATAGAAAAGTTTTTGTTCCCATTCAGTTGTAAACAAGAAATTCTGTTTAAAATTATTAATGATTCTCTGACTATGTAGTTATTAGAAAATAATATTAAAAAATATTCTCAAAATATTACCATTGTTTTCACTCACCAGGTTTCTTTGGCGCCTTACGTTAAATTTTTGAAATTTTCAATTTAATTTCTCAATAAACGTATAGACGTAGCGTTGCAGAGGAAAAAATTTCGGTAAGGTAGGGATCGGGTAAGTCTTACATAGACTTCATGAAATATAACTTTTGTTATGAGGCGACTGAAAATTCGTGAAAAATAAAATTCCCATCATAAAATTGCCGACAATATATCAAATTTCCGAAATTATGAATTCCAGATTTCTTGAAATTCCTAGAAACATCTTAAAATTCAACGAAATCTTTTCAAATTAGTTAATATTTCATGAAACTGCTTAAATTTTCAGTAATTGTTTTAAAATTACTCAAAGTCATTTTAAACCCTTGACATTCCTCAAAAAACTTAAAATCCTTTAAATTTCCTATAAATCTCTTTAAATTTTTGGAAATTTATGGAAATGCCTTAAAATTCGCATATATCTTTTGAAATTCCGTAAAATACATTAAAATTTCTAAATAAAAATTCTTGGAAACAAAAACTTCACAAAATTCTTTAAAAATGAAAAATAATTTTTGAAATATTTTTAATTCCACCCGAAATATGTAAATTACTTATAACAATTTTAAAAATGTAAAAATTTTTTAAAAATGTTATAATCTTAAAATTCTTTATAATTCCACGAAAAATTTTCAAATTCCTAAAAAAGATTTTGATTATTTGAAAACATAGAGCGTAAAGTTAACTTTCAAAATTATAAATAAACATAACTTCCTTATTTTTTAATGAAATGCATTAATCATATAGGTCAATAGATCGTCTCGATGAAAGGAATCTTCATTTCCCTTACACCAGCTTTAAATTTTCAATATTTGAGAAGTTATAGTGGAAAAATTAATTTTACGAAAATTATAAAAGTACATACAACTTTTGAAATTAAATATTTTGTTAAACCATTGTAAGAAATTCAACTAGGTATGTAGTGGAATAACTATGCAAAATTTCATCAATTTATCTCCACGCGTTTTCAAGAAATTGCTGGATCGTGACGCACATACACACACATGCATACATACATCCAGACATTTTTTCAGATCATCATATTAGATATATTGCCCTTGAAATATGTTCAAAAAAAACTTTTTTAGGAAACTCGATTTTGTCACCACTACAAAGCTTCCTCTATGAGGAAGCAAAATAAGTAAAGATCTCTTAAAATCCTTGAAAACCTCTTCAAGTTCCTTCAAAATTCTAAAAAATCGTTTATAAACCATAAAAATATCTAAATACAAATTCTTGCAAACAAAAATATTTAATATTTAAATTCCTTAAAATCATTTTTAAAATGCCAAAACTTCTTGAAATTTTTACAAGCTTCTTAAAATTCTTTAATTCCACGAAAAATTTTTAAATCCCTAAAAATAAGTAAAGATCTCTTAAAATTCTTGAAAACCTCTTGAAATTTCATAAAATTGGACAGAATCGTTTATAAATGATAAATATTTTTTAACATTCTTAAACATGGCAATCAATTTCCTTAAAATCGCTTTTAAAATTCAAAATTTTCTTAAAATACTCACAAGTTTTATAAAGTCCTTAAAAATTCCACGAGAATATTTAAAATCCCTTAAAATTTCTTAAAACTCTGCTTAGCATCATAAAATCCTTTATAATTCAATGAAAAACATTTAAATCCTTTAAAATTACTAAAAAATATCAAAAGTTCTTAAAATTCACACAGCTTTTTAAAATTCTACAAATTCTTTTATAAATCATAAAAATCCTGTGAGATTCTTTAAAATTTCTATCAAATCCCATGAAATTACTTTCAAGAAATCAAAATTTCTTAAAATTCTGACAATCTTTTAAAAGTCCTTAAAATTCCACAAGGAACTTTCAAATTCCTTAAAATTCTTTGATTCCCTTAAACTTTCTTAAGAAGCTTCTAAAATTTCCTGAAGTCCCTTAAAATTCCACTAAATCTATTAATTTAAATTTCTGCCCTACTGCAAATTCCTATGTAGGTACCTATATAGGATCCTTTAAAGAAATCTATATAGGATCCTATGTAGGACCTATATAGGATCCGATATAGGATCCTTTAAAGGTACCCCTATCTATAATAATATAAGAAAACATATGTTTTCCTAGTAGGAAATGAAACGGGATCCTATGTAGGTGGTCCTACATAAAAAACTACGTAAATTCCCATGAAGGATCCTAACTAAAAGCCTATGTAGTAACCGATATACTTTCTTATGACTTGCCCCTACAACAAACCCTATCTACTTACCTATGACTTACATCTACTTAGAATCCTATACAATGTACTACATGACTTGCCCTACATGAATTCCTACATACGAAACTACAAACATTTCCTACGTTAAATCCTATGTCCCATTATATAAGCAGGTCCTGCATTGAATCCTATATCCCATCCTAGAATAAACCACTACGTAAAATCCTACATTTCAACCTATAATCAGGCCTTACATTAGGTCCTATGTCCCATTATATAAGCAGGTCCTACGTTAAATCCTATGTCCCATCCTAGAATAAACCACTACATAAAATCCTACATTTCATCCTATAATCAGGCCCTACATTAGGTCCTATGTTCCACTATATAAGCAGGTCCTACGTTGAATCCTATGTCCCATCCTATAAACGTTCTAAAAACTTCTTTCAATTTTTTGCCCACTGGGTTTTTTCTTCGGTTTTACTAATTATTTAAAACATTTTCGATTATTATATGATGGAACTTAGAAAGAGACATAGGACCTAATGTAGGGCCTGATTATAGGATGGGACATAGGATTCAACGTAGGACCTGCTTATATAATGGGACATAGGATTTAACGTAGGAAATGTTTGTAGTTTCGTATGTAGGAATTCATGTAGGGCAAGTCATGTAGTACATTGTATAGGATTCTAAGTAGATGTAAGTCATGGGTAAGTAGATAGGATTTGTTGTAGGGGCAAGTCATAAGAAAGTATATCGGTTCCTACATAGGCTTTTAGTTAGGATCCTTCATGGGAATTTACGTAGTTTTTTATGTAGGACCACTTACATAGGATCCCGTTTAATTTCCTACTAGGAAAACATATGTTTTCTTCTATTATTATAGATAGGTGTACCTTTAAAGGATCCTATATAGGTACCTACATAGGAATTTGCAGTACGGCATGGAAACCTCTTAAAGTCTTTAAAATTATCTTAAATCTTTTGAAGTCATTAGAAATTCAGAGAATCTCAAGGAAACCTGTGCAGAATTGGTATTTGCTCATATTTTCAATATGGTTATTGAAGTTAATGAGATTTTAGGGTAAAATTTAAAATGCTAAAAAATATTATTTTATGTGTTATACGCATCAGCACAGGCCCGTACCCAGGATTTTCTTTCGGGGTTGGGGGGGGCGCAGATTCAAAAGTATAAATATCACCGAATATCGATAATTGTTTATACATATAGCACATAACATAACTTTCTAAAATTTCGGCGAGTGGAGGGCAGGGCCCCTCGGGCCCCCTTTGGTACGTGCCTGCATGTCGGTAAGGTAGGGTTTCGTTGTCATTGTGAAGGTCGAGTGTAGTAAAGTATTTTAGAAAATTTATGGCGTGTTTAGTAGTTTCAATGGAATTTAGGATTGTATAGAAAGCTTAATGGTCAGCATCAATGAATTACATTATAAGCAAAACAGTTTCTCTTCTCACTGACACTATTGACCCTTTTGTATACCTTTAATTTGGTCATAACTATGTTAACTTTTGATTTATGAGTCAATTTGAGGCAGCCCTATCCGACTAAAAAAGAAAATGGCGTTCCTTAGTGATTATAATTTCTATGTACGAAATTTTCTCACTAGGGTGGCGCTGCGCGCAACAGGCTTTAAAAATGTATTGTACTAATAGGAAAATATTCAAAAACTTAAAATAATTAGGTTTTTGAACAAAATGAGGTGAGAAAATGTTTCTCAAATGATTGTACGATATAAAATACACATTGTCCATCAATGAAATAATATGAAATAAAAAAATAACACATGAAATTCCAATTATGAAAAGATCATTAGTAACGTAACGCTTTGTCCTTATTGGTCAGATGAAAGTGATGACGCGGCGTATACCGAAAATGGCGCGTGACGCGGGAAATTGTAAATAAATATTTTAGTTTAAACATCAATAGTAATTATATTGAATACAATCTAATTATAAATAATTATTATAGAATAAATATGTACTTTTTTTTATTAAATATGTATTTTTAGTTATATCTCAAAATATTCAAATATGTACTATCAAATTTATTGTATAATTATTATTTCGTAATTTTTGTTACTTTTTCAAACTTTTATTAAACAATGTTTTTCTTCTTACATGAAGAAACACATAAAGTTTAACAAAATATTTGTTATTTCATTCGTATAAATTTGGGAAAAACAAAAACATATAAATGAAAAATTATTCTATTTAGAAGTTAAAGTATTTTAATATTTTTTAAGATAAATTTAGCTTTATGTGAGAACATAACAAATATTTTGTTAAGAGTATCAAGAAATTCTTACTATGTTATTCACTGTATATATTTTACGTAATTTCATGTGTTATTTTTCAATTTCATATTATTTGATTGATGGATAATGTGTATTTCATATCATACAATCATTTGAGAAACATTTTCTGACCTCATTTTGTTCAAAAACCTAATTATTTTAAGTTTTTGAATATTTTCCCATTAGTACAATACATTTTTAAAGCGTGTTGCGCGTAGCGCCGCCCTAGTGAGAAAATTTCGCATATAGAAACTATAATCACCAAGGAAGCAAGGTCTATGTCTTAAGATATGGGAATCGGATAGGGCTGATTTGAGGACTGGAAAGCTATTACCTAAAATTTGCCTGAATCCTTTTCCCCACTCTTGTTCCCAAAAGCCCACTACCTTGTCTGGTTTAAAACCCTGGAACTGAGATTCTACCTAGGATCCCAAGGATCTTAGGTAGAATCTCAATCTTAGAATGAAAATCTTAGGTAGAATGGCAGGGCCATAGCAGTAACCAGAAAAAAATTTGGGGGGGGGGTTTGGTTTGGTGAACCAGTAGAAAAACATCGTGTTGTTTTAATAAAAGAAAACATACTACAGAAATATTTTTTATTTTTCATTTCGAAGGGCGGGGGGGTCAATTCTTCTTGATCCCCCCGTATGGCTACGATCTTGCATAATGGCACTTAAAATAAGATCTAAATATAACAATTATTTAATTTTCTGGTTAGAAATTATCTTTGATAAGAAGGCGGATGGAATTTTTTTTATGAAACTTTAGGCTTTAGGGAGCGTTCTTTACTCGCAAAAGAAGGTTTCTAAGAAATTTTAAGAGATTTCGAAAAGATTTCAAGTGTAAAGAGTTTGAAATTTAACTACAAATTAATTAATTAATTAATTAATTTATTTATTTATTTAACTTAATTAGCTCAATTTAAAAACATATTTTTCTTTAAAATAAAGAAAGGGGTATTTTCATGTTAGCATTTTTTTTAGCAACATTTAAAAAAAATTGAACCTTATGTTCTAGTAATTTTTAACTTTTTTTTTAAACTGGTAATGGAACTTAGAAATGGTGCATATTTTTTTTTTACTTTTAATTAAACTTAAATATTCCAAGAAAACGTTTCTTGGATTATAAATAACAAACATTTAATCATTATTAAAAAAGTTGAATAAAAAATACAATCTTTCGAACGAAAAGAATACAGTTAAATTTTAAAAACATATTTCTTACTTTAGAATACATTTTTTTTTATCCATATCCTTTTATTTTATTTATATCCAATGATATAAATTTTTATTTCAACTAAATAACAGAATACTCGCTTAAACGAATTGCCTAATTTATCTAAAGAAGTATTTAATTACATTAAGTAAGAAAATCAGGGTGGCTACAAGATTCACTTTTTCAATTTCCGTGAAATTTCCCTGCTGACTTCTTTCAGACAAATTTTCCTGATGGAAAAGGATTAAAAAACGAAAAAATTTTCAATTATAATACTTTTGAAATTTTTCAAAAAGTTCGTATAAAATCATTTTTAAATCTTTTGAAAATTAAATTCAATTCAAATATCTTAAAATTTCTAAAAAATCACTAAAGTTTATATATTCTTGGAAATCACTTCAAATATACTGAAATTTCTTTAAATTCTTAGAAACATCTTAAAATTCCACAAAATCACATTAAGTTTGTTTCTATTTCATGAAATCACTTAAATTTCTACTAATTCTTTTAAAATACCTCAAAATCACTTGAAATTATTTAAATTTCACGAAAAACTTTTAAATCTTTTATAATTTCTAAATATCTTTTGAATAATTTTAAAATTCCACAAAGAACTATAAATTCCCTAAAATGCATCAAAACCTCTTTGAATTATTTTAAACTTCTTGAAATCCTTTAAAATTGGCTGAAATCATCTGGAGTTTCTGAAATTTCACTAAAATATTCTATAAAAACTCACAAATTCTTCGAAATCTATTAAAATTCCAAAACTTTCTTGCCAATTTGCATTAAAATTTTCAAATCAAATTTTTCAAAACAAAAATCTCACAGAATCTTTTAAAATTAAAAAATAACATGAATTTTTTTTTAATTTTATAATTTTAAAAAAGTAAACATTTCTTAACAATTCTACAAGCTTCTTAAAATCTTTCAGTTCCACTAAAAACTTTAAAATTCCTTAAAATATGTGAAAATCTCTTTCAATTCTTGAAAACCTCTTGAAATTCCACTAAAATATTTAAAATCACAAATATCTCGTGAAATTCTCTAAAATACAATAAGGAACGTTGGAATTCTCCAAAATGCATTAGAAACTCTAAATAAAAATTTCTGAAAACAGATATATCACGAAATCTTTTAAGAATCAAAAATAAATAAAACTACTCATCTTGTTGAAAAGTGGTTCAAGAGGAACTTGTTATTTGGCTGAAAATTTGAATATTAGATTTATTAATGAAATTCAAATAGTTATTATGCCTATCCTATAGAGTGTTCAAAAAGAAACATTTTTCATCTTTAGATTTTTTTTCATATCGTGCGTTGTTTGGCTTCTAATTCAAGTTTTATTTTATTTTTTTGGATTTTCAAAATATTATAAGTCTTTCAATTTTTTTTTATCCAAAAAAATCATTCAGAAAATTGTTCGTCTTTTTGAGTACTACGAATATCCGTCATTTGAATTTTTAAATTAAAAAAAAAGTGGTTTCAAAAATTTTCAAAATGCTCCAACTTTTTAAATTTTTGTCCAAAATGGCTAGCCAACGAACTTGACCTTTATTTTGGGACACTAAAAGAGTATACCAAAGGACAATCCAATCGGTCAATTCTTTCGAAAGTTATCGTGCTCACAATCTAAAAATCTACTGACAGACAGACAGACAGATGTTTTTACATTCGTAAAAATATCTAATACATTCTCTGTGATGAGAATGTAAAAATCAAAATTTATAAAAATCTTATACAAACTTTTTAAAATCCTTTAAAATTCCACGACGAACTTTAAAATTTCGTATAATTCTTTTAATTCCTTAAACTTTCTTAAAAATCTCCTAAAATTTCTTGAAATCCTTTAAAATTATTGAAAATCTCTTGAAATCAATAAATGCCGGGAAATTCTTTTTAATCCTTTGAAATCCTTAGAAAATTTTTAAAAATTGTTAAATAAACAAAAAATCTATATATATATTTCTGACATTTCCCTGAAAAATATTCTTTACCTCACTTCTCCTGACATGAGGCCAGCCACCCTGACAATAAATATACGTATAAATAAATATAAAGTATTTTTATTAAATATTTTATAAATTTTATAAATTATTTTATACTGTATATACACGTTTCGGAAAAGTAATGTGGTGTATCTCAAGGAAGAATAAAGACTGATACTTTCAACCCCAGAAAAAAAAATTCTTATCGTAATTCTATATCGATCGAGTTCGTGAAAAAATATATTACGCTAATATTTCTAGTGTGAAGTTTGATGTGTCACATATGCTATTACCAACAATCACTGTCTTCTTAAGACAGAGGTAGGGAACCTTTTCGTAACGATAGCTCTTCAAAATCTAAGGCTTCTGTAATTTTCTGTAATACAGTGTCAGGAGACATATTTCAAAAAAAGAATTACTAATAAAAAAGTATCGAAGTGAAATTTAGATTAATTGAATTTATAAATCATATGTATCTCTGTTGAAATTGAACATACAGAAAACTTAATTTAATTTAGATTAATTCCAGTGGAGAAATAATTATTTTAGAAAAATGAAATCAGTAACAGAAGATTTCATTTCTATTAAAATTACTCGAATTCTCTTGAAAATTGTCGGCTTTTGGCATGCAGAAAATAAAAAAGAACAATTGATACTTGATTGTTGTAAATTGTATACAATGAATGCAATTATTGGTGCAGTGGTAACACAAACAATGGAGTTTTTCATATCCAGAGGAAGTATTTATGTAAGTTTATTCTTAATAAGTGAAAAAATATATTTTTATAATGAAGCGAGGTCGGGCACTTAAATGTTAAAAATATTATTTATATATGTATATATATATATATATAGCAGGTACTGAATATGATTTTAGGATATTACATATTGGCTTTGCGGTGCTATGCCAACGTTTCTAGTAATAGTGAAGTTCTCAATTTTTTTCTACAAAAGACGCGAGGTTGCTCAAATAATTAAATTTACGAAAGAACAATTTTGGAACAAAAATTATGACGGAATCGATCGACAAATAATGGAAAATTCGAATAAACGTGCATCCTTGATAATCTGTACTTTCATGTTCTTAATTCTGAATGTAGTGATTTGTTATATTGTTACACCAATAATAGGTAAGTTTAGATTACATATTAAAATTAAATTATAATTATTTTACGCTGAAATAATGTGATTTAAATAATTGCAAATTTTTTTTAATTACAAAATAGTATTATCGTCAAGGTAAGTATGCAATTGAGAAGAGGTATTTAATTCACAGAAAATATAGGAAAGAACCCTAAGGACAGAAAATTTACATTTAACGGGATAGCTACTTTTTTTGATTCACATTCAAGAGAATCACCTAATTTTGAAATAATATTTGTAGTGGAGGTATAAGACGTTATTATTTATGAAACTCAAATATCTTTCCTTCGTTTACATATTTAAGATAATTAGAGATTTTTATATTTATTACAAATTAATTTTGGATATATAAATCCACTAATACAATTAAAAAAATTGTTTTTAATTTTTCAGGTGCTACCAATGTTTCACGTAGGAATATTGTTTTGCTGCTTTGATAATCTACTATTTCTTCTAAATACATTCCTCGTCGGTCAATTTAAAATACTTCAACATCGATTGAAAAATATTTACAATTCTGAAAATTCAGCCAATGTGGAAGAACAACTGAAAGCTTGCGTTGATCAACATAAAAAGTTGATATTATACAACACATATTTGGAAGACATTTTTTCTTTCATTCTCTTCAGTCAATTATTAATATCTGCTATACTTATGTGTGTTTCTGGTTTTCAAGTAGTTTTGGTAAATACGATTCAATAATAGAAATTGGGACCTATGTCAGTTTTTGGTCCTGTATACATATTGAATTTTATGACAGTTTTGTGATATGTCCTTATTCTGTCCTTTGTCCATATTGAGTCCTTCTGTATATACTAGTCTATCCCTTTCAATCTCAATTCGCTTTAATCTCTTTTTATTTCTAGTTCTTTATCACTTTTTATCTCCATATCAATCCACATCCACGAATTTCTTTTCTATCCTTTTATATCTCTTGTCTATCTCCGTCTATCTCTTTCAATCCATCTCAATCCACATAAACGTCAATTTCTTTCAATCCCCACTTATTTATCTCTTTTCTATACCTTTCTATCTCCTATACGTATATCTCCGTCTATATCAATCGTTATTTCTTTATCTTTTTCTATCTGTATCTATCCCTTTCTATTTCATTGTCAATCTGAATTAGCCTTTATCTCTTTTTATCCGTAGTTCTCTATACCTTTTAATCCCCAATTCTCTATCTTTTTCTATCTCTGTATATACCTGTCTATCCCTTTCTATCTCGTTGTCAATATCAATTCGCTTTTATCTCTCTTAATCTCCAGTTCTCATTCCCATTTTTATCTCCATACCAATCCACAACCACGCTTATATTCTTGAACCTTCTCTTTTATATTCCTTTATATCTCTTGTCTATCTCCGTCTATTTCTTTCTATCTCCATCTCAATCCACATCAACGCCTATCAGTCTCAATTCTCACTTCTCTTTCTATCTTTTATACATCTACATCTATCTCTTTCTATCGTCTTCTCAATGACCGTTCTCTCTTATCTATTTCAATTCACACTTCTCTATCTCTTTCTATCTCTATATATACGTGTCTATCCCTTTCTGTCTCCTTGTCAATATCAATTCGCTTTTATATTTTTTAATCTACACTTGTGTATCTTTTTCTATCCGCTTATCAATCTCAATTCGCCCTTATCTTTTTTCATATCCAGTTTTCTATCCCTTTCTATTTCCATCTCAATTCATATTCATGTATATCTCTTTCAATCCCCACTTATTTATCTTTTTTCTATCCCTTTATATCTCTTGAACATATATCTACGACTATATCTTTCTATATCCATCTTAATCCACATCAACGCCTATCTCTTTCAATCCCCACTTATTTATCTTTTTTCTATCCCTTTCTATCTCTTGTACATACATCTCTGTCTATATCCTTCTATATCTCAATTCACATCAACGTCTATCTCTTTCAATTCTTACTTCTCTATCTTTTTCTATCTCTTTACATACCTGTCTATCCCTTTCTATTTCCTTGTCAATCTCAATTGGTCTTTATCTCTTTTAATCTCCAGTTCTCTATCCCCTTTTTATAATCCACTTCCATGTTTATGTCTTTCAATCCCTTTATATCTCTTGTCTATCTGTGTCTATCTATTTCTATCCATCTCAATTCACATCAACATTTATCTTTTACAATCCCCAATCATTTATCTCTTTTTATCTTATATCTATCCCCATCTATATCTTTCTATTTCCTTGTTAATCGCCGTTCTCTCCTATCTCTTTATATCTCTGTATATAACCTGTCTATACCTTTCTATCTCCTTGTCAATATCAATTCACGTGTATCTCTTTTCATCCCTAATTCTCTATCCCTTTTTATTTCCATTTCATTCTACTTCCAAGCTTATCTTTTTTAATCCGAATTTTTCTATCTCTACCTCTCGCCTATTCCACTCTATCTCTTTCTATCTCCCTCTGAATTAAAATTGCTTCTATCTCTTTCAATCTCCACTTATTTATTTCTATCTATCTCTTCTATACCTTTCTATCTTCTTGCCACTCAAAATTCGCTCCTATCTATTTCAACCTCACTTTTCTATCCATTTCAATCTCTTCCCCATCCTCATCTATTTCTTCCTATGTTCTTGTCAATGAGACGTTTTTTTATAAACTATACAGATTTAAACGAAAATTAACCCACACATTTTTGATTCAGCTAAAACTTTTTTTACGGCTTCTTTATCAAAAAAGAAAAGATACGTATTCGAAGATTTTTTTTCTGGATTTTTTGGAAAATAAGGATTGAAAATTTGATGATTTTTGACTTGAAGATTGTTTTTTAAAAATTCATAACTCCGGTTTTATCTAAGCTAGAGGCTTTCCTACGAAAACGATTTTTTAATCGATGGACAAATAATTTTTTGGGATTTTAGGTCCTACATTCCTATTGGGTCCTGCGTCCATATTTTGTCCTATTTCCGTATTTTTCCCTGGTTCCATGTTGAGTTCTATATCAGTTTCAGATGCTACGTTCATATTAGATCCTATGTCCTTTTGTCCATTTTGGATACTCCATATTGGGTCAAATTTCTATTTTGTGCCCTTTGTCAATTTTAGGTCATATATATCAAATTTTGGCCATATTTTATATATACTTCTTTCTGTCCAAAGTGTCAAAACCTTAAAAATCATAAGAAATTAAATGTTAATAATTTTCTTGAAAACATTTCAACATTTCGTATAATTTAATAAGGTCAAGTCTTCAGCTGTAAAAGGAATGATCTTCAAATTTCATGTATTAGCAGCCTTCTTTCAAATATTGATTACAACTTTGTGTTCGAATGATATCATAATAGAAAGTAATAATATGGCAAATTCAGCATACACAATGTTATGGTCTCATTTTCCTTACGATAAATACGGAAAATCGATTAGACAAGCGATTTTGATTATTATAATGAGATCTTACAAACCTTGTTACCTGTCAGCTGGTGGATTTTTTCCTGTATCTCTTGCCAGTTTTATGTCGGTAAGAAAAAGTTTTGTCAAAACTTAATTTTTTTTTTAATTTAGGAAACTTACTGAGAAACATTATTAATTTACATAAACATATTATTTTTAGGCAATAAGTACGACGTTCTCATACTTCACTTTACTTCGACAATTTGTCTAAAATAATTAGTATTCTTTCTCACTTTTAAAATAAAGTAAACATCTTATACGTAACAATAAATCAATGTTGTAAAGTATGCAAAACAACAGCATACTAGTTAACTAAAGCCACAAATTTCATCTTATAATAATCGTCACTTTATAGGTTATGTTAGACAATAACATAACCCATGCTTTGCATACATTTGTGACAGTTTTTTCATTTACAACATGTGTAAAGCTTATTAAGAAGTAATAGAAGTACAGAAAACAGTTTATTACACTTTATCGGCTAATTAATCAATAATTATCTCCCCTGTCATAAAAATAATCACTAAAATCATAAATTCTCATAAATTCTTAGAGAACTAAGTCTCGGTTATATTCTCATTCTCATTACAGTTCTCGAAGTAATATAACCGACTCAGAACTCTAGTACTGATTCAATCAGTGACTTTTGTTCACTGAATGCATCAGTAACTTTTCACTGATTATCAGTGACTGGATTTTAGTTATTTGAATCAGTGAGATTTCTCTGTCAATCAGTGACTTTTCACTTATTCAGATTAAGAGAGAATATATAGTAGGTAAAAATATTAGAATAATTACCCCCCTCCCCTGCCAGGGGGGTAGGTATATATGAGTAATTTATAACAAGTTTCTTTAAAGTCTTTACCATGTATTTTTAAAAAGTCACAAAAAAGGCATTTTTACAAGAATTAAAATGAAGTCTTATGAAAAAAATCAAAACTTATTTTTCGAGTATTTTCAAAGTATGCATAAATTTAGATTGGGTCAAGAAGGTTTAAAAAATCAAAAATGCTTATATTATGCTTTTTTTATATTTACCACAAAATATATTTACAACTTAAAGCTAAATAAAAATTACAAAATTTCACCCTTAAATCTATATAACTTCGGATGAGTTTTGTAACTCATTTGTCGACAGAAGCATACAACACATCTCAACAAGCTCTAAAGGAAGTTTGTGAGCAGAAATACTTTTCGCAAATACATGAGACGCTGATGAAAATACTAGTCGTCGCGAAAGAATCTCTGAAAAACTTTTTGCTTAAAGTCTCGCCGTAAAACGGTAATTTTGCTACTAGACTAGACATCATTCCGTTTATGTTTTTATTTTCAAGAATTCTACCCGCGAAGTCTACATTTTTTGTTATAAGATCGTAAACCGAAAATCTATTTAATTCGCTAACTGGATTTTTCATTAACTGTAATTCAGGTTGGATATTCAGATAATGGTCGACCATAATCGCGTTCATTGGGCAAATATCTTCGTGATTTCTCCTCATGTTAGAAACATGATCTAAAATTATATCAATCTTCTCTTTCTCATATTCACTTATGCTATTGCTCAACTCAGATGGATCAATGAATCTACCGAGCACATACACGACAGGTGTTATCCAAATTGATTGTAAATGATAACATGTGACATTAATATGCGCGTTATACTTCAAAAGTAATCTAAGCAGCGCTAAAGGATAGTCTCTATTCAAGCAAACATAGTGAAGTGCAGTATTATCGTATGAATTAGTCGGACGATTTACATCAATGCCAGCTTGTAGTAACATTTCTACAATCTGGCAAATATTAGGATGCTTTCACATTTCTGTAATCGCCATCATCAGAGGAGAACTATAATAACTAGAGGGAGGACCATTTATATTTGGAATTGTACTAGGGTGAAGTCTGTCCACGATTAGTTGGAGTATTCGTGGATTTCCTCCTCTCACAGCACAATGTAATGTGGATTCATCACCTGCGTTTTTGATTTCTGCAGAGCGATCGATCAACTGCTTCACCACTTCGTAGTCACCGGCTTCGCAGGAAAGGTCTAAAGCGGACAAACCTTCACTATTGCGCAAATTAATGTCCGCACCGTTTTGAATGAGGTACTCCTGCAACATAATATTTTAAAAATATAAAAACAATTTAATAATATACTAGGGTATGTTAATCTGGTTCTAAATTTTAATTGTAAATGTTATTATACAACTATTTACGACCTGCAGACTGTGTAAGTAAAAACTTTTATGAGGATTTTTTTGGCTTTAATTGGGAAATTAAAACAGCTAAAACTTTTTTCTATATATGCAAAGAGATGCACAGTCAAATTTCACATAGTCGAGCATGTGGATTAGGTTTACGAATATTTCGAAAAAAATATTCGTAAACCTATAAATAAACCTATAAACTGCACTTCACTATTCGTAAACTGATAAATTTATACAAAATCTTCTTAAAATTGGGATTTGTCAAAAAGTGACATTCTGTTTATTAAAATTTCGCAACCTTTTTCCATTTTTTGAATCAGTTATTTTTTCCGTGTAGCTGTGTGCTTTTAGTATTATTTAAACCTCGCGCTCAATTAAGAAGGTACAGTGCTGCTAACTATCGGTCCACATTATTCCTCTGTACTGATTAGAGTTCTTAAATTCTCGAGAACTTAAATCCAGGTTATAGGACCGAGAATGTGACAGAATTTATGAGAATTTGAAAGAATTTAAGAGAATTTAAGAATTTATGATTTTTAGAAAAATTGTTATTGTTTACATTATTTACATGGTTAAATTTTAGTCATTTAATAGCTAAGGCATATTTAGGAATGTAAAATATGCAAAACAACAGCATACTAGTTAAATAAAGCCACAAATTTCATCTTATAATAATCGTCACTTTATAGGTTATGTTAGACAATAACATAACCTATGCTCTGCATACATTTGTGAGTTTTTTCATTTACAACATGTGTAAAGCTTATTAAGAAGTAATAGAAGTACAAAAAACAGTTTATTACACTTATCGGTTAATTAATTAATAATTATATCCCTTGTCATAAAAATCTCTAAAATCATAAGTTCTCATAAATTCTTAGAGAATTTAAGTCTCGGTTATATTCTATATTGAAATTAATTATATTATAATAATTATAGAATTGTCTAAAATTATTTTAATACAAATAATAAAAAAATGTAATTATTAAATATAATTAATTAAATTAAATTCGGATTTCTAAAATTTCTAAATTAATTTTTTAATACATTCACTAATAAATAGATTTTTTAAATTATGTCTATAGAAAATTTAATTTGATCAGAAATATTTTAAAATAAAATGTATTAATATAAGATTATTTTATTTTTAACTACTCAAAAAATCTTTTACCTACTTCCTTACATAAACTTTGAATTTTTAAAACTTAAAGACTTACAGATGAAAACGAAATTTTTCAAATTTATAAGTAAATATGACTTTCTTATTTTTAAATTAAATGCATTTATCATAAGGATCAATCAATTTCTATCAATACAAGGAATCTTATAATATATTATACATTATATTATATTATATCTTATTTTCTATAATTTGATTGAATATTAACAATTGAAATTATTAATGAAAAGGATTTGTATTATTTATTTATATATTTATACATATAATAATAAATGAATAAATAAATTTCAGAGTTAAAAAAATTAATTTTGAGCATAATTCAACTTTTAGGAATTATAATGACATAGAAATAATTTTTTAATCAATTCTAAAATTTTACTCACAAATGAAAGTCAAAAATCAATCTCAATATTCAATTCTTTTCATTTAATCAATTAACTTTTATGATTTTTATGGTTTTTTTTAATTGAGAAAATATTGTACTTCAATTAAAGATGTTAATTCTCTGAATCCAGAGACTAACCGAAAATGATGCCGAAGAAAGTTAAACACCTACTACACGAATTTATTGATGAATAAATTAATAATAACGATTTATAAGTTCCCAAATTTTAAAGTATCTGAAATCTAAGTTTAATGATTTATAAAATCGTTTAAAAAAAGCTTTTTCTATGAGAAAGCAATTATTACAATTATTTGTTAATAATTTCCAAAATTTTATAATTGAATCTGATTTAATTCATTTACATTTCAGAAATTTAAAAATTCGGTCATTTCTAATTCAGTGTGACGTCAAGTCACTTATCATAATAAATTGTAATGCCTTATTAGCAAAATAATAATTGTATCCCGCCCAAAAAAACACGTGCATCTAAGTATTGATCCATGTCTTATTCGGAGGGTCAAAAAACTAATACCTTCGTGACATCATGTTACTTACCATAAATAACAAACTATATATATACTACAAATAATTTCACTTAGAGAGTTTTCCCAATAATTAACCATAAAAAGATAAGAGGCTCGTGAAACACCTGGATCTACGCGAGCCAGCATAATTAGGAAATTGAAAAGAAATGTATCACCCAACTTTTATTGCCCATTATTATGAGGCCACCCACTGGATCACCCACAATTCCTGGAATGTATACGCATTAAACCCTGTATAAAAACCGGCGAATATGCCACAATTAGTCAGTCGACCACCAGCAGACCACCGAGCATCACCAACCCTTCAGAAGTACCTTCACGACGGAAAAGTTAATCACCGAACCTCTGACCTGTTGGGACTAGACTCCGGACCTACGTCCTTACCAGTAGGCCCGTCAACCCTTCCCGTATCAGTCTACCAGCAGTCTCCATATGATTCCTCAAGTATTCTCCAATGATAATTGTCCAATGAAGTTCTCCAATGAAGTTCTCCAGTGAAGTTCTACACGAACGTGCGGAAGAAGAATTCCCGCTCCAGTCTGCGTTCCGAGAAACGCAACCAATTTATCTACCACGGAAAAGACGAGACGTGTCCAATCTTAATCAACCACGAGGAAATCTGGTGCCGCTGGAGGATTGCAGTTTCCAACTCCCGAACTTCGTAGGAGTTGTTCAGAAATCACTTCATACCCAATAAAACGGTAAGTCCCAATTTTACTAACCCCCCTCTTATTACAATCATATTTCTAATTATTCTCCCCATTTACATGCTGCATTAAGGATTTCTGACGAAGCTCTTCTAAAATCTATTATTAATTGATTATTGTAAACCTTCCCCTTCTTGTAATTGCTTATAGAATAAATATTGTATTGTAACGAATCACCGACTACTACTCTGTTCAGTTATCCTCGTCCCCGACTCTAGTGTCATTGTGTGCTATGCTAGATTCTTATTTTCAAAAAATCGATTTTTTTTACATTTTTCCATAGCTAATCATCCTAAAAATAAGTACCCAAAATGTTAAATCAATATCTCTAATAGTTTTTAAATGGGAGCAATTTAAAGCGGTACTGTTCATTAGCGCTAAGATAATTGCGGGCTAGAAAACAAACAAAAAACATTTTCAAACAAATTTTTAAATGAGTGAAAAACCTTCATACAACTATAAAAAAAGCCTCCACAGCACAACAGGTTATCAAATCGCGCAACAGGAAGAGAAAATTTTCCGCAAATCAAATCTCCGTTAAAAATTTTAAATGCGTTTTTCTCAAAACTGCATTTTTAAAATCGGGTGACGATGTAGCTCGAAAACTAATCATCCGATCAACTTCAAATTTTTACACAGTCTGTATTATATGTTTTTACAGAGGATGGACCTGCAACTTTTTGTTATATAAAAAATTTAATCTTTTATAAACAAAAAACAAGCGTTTTTTTAAGCAAAAATTAAAATTTTTTTTTCAAAACTACGCCATTTTTATAATTTTTAATATTTTCAAAAGCTAGAGGTCCATCCTTTATAGAAATTCATGTAGTTTACTAAAAAAATTTTTTTTTTTTTCGAGCAACCTGGTATAGCCGACCGTCACCCGTATTTCAACTTTTTTTAAAGGACCTTTGCAGTTCGCCTTATATCTCCGCTTCCAATGAATATTTTTTGACGAAAATTTCATGATAAATACGTGAAGACATGTACAATATACTGCAAAAATTTTAGAAAGATTACACGTGTAGTTCTTTTTTTTAAATCTTCAAAAATTACTGTTTTATTTGTCCGAGAAACTAGCATAGCCCCTTAACTAATTTACTTAAGGTTCTATCGACTTATTCAAAAATTTCTTATACCAATCCTGCAGGAAACAGTTCCTGAAATGAGGAAATGTTCCTGAAAAGAACATTTGTACCTCGTGACTTTTTTTTTTTTTTATTGTGCGTTGTTTGACTGCAAATTTAAATTTTCGTTTATTTTTTTGGATTTTGAAAATGTAATATAGTGTAACGTCTGGAATTGAATAATATTTTATTAAAATAGTCCTTCTTATTTTCCCTAAATTCCTCGTTTTGATTAACCCTCGCGAGAAGGTTAATTCGGGTTGAGGATAGCCAACAGATTAGCTAAAAGACGTTACAACACAGGGTTTGACATTGATATAATAAGTTTATTAAAAGATATTTGTTACAACAAATTGACAATGATTATAATTATTAAAATGAAATTGGGTATTTATTATAATTTAATTTGGTATATTTCGAAGGTAAAAATGTTAATTAAAAGAGATTTATTGTAAATGAACGTCTAAACAACAAACAGGTATTAAAAGAATTAAATCATTTAGACATTTATCGGAGATAAACGTTGTTATAAACAAATAACGAGTTCAAACAGATAAATTA
>UCOH01009450.1:0-12726 GCA_900474275.1 Synergus japonicus
TTAGGGTAATGGTTAAGTAGCTTGACTCGTGTCCCGTAGGTTCGTGTCTTCGATTCCCCCAGCGTTGCGTGCGAAATTTTATTTGTTAAATAAGCGTTTAAATCTACAAATAACGATTAGCTATAAGAATATCCATAATATAACTTTGAATAAACCATATTCTTAATTAATAATTGTCTTTTAAGACAAATAACAGGCCAAGAATATATTCTTAACGAAAGAGAGAATATTTATTATTATTTTACTCTCTGCTTTTTACAGACCTTCTTTAATAGAATAAAATTTGAATTTTTAAACTAACAATTTCTTGTTATTTTACAAAATATTATTCACTATTTTCAGAAATAAAAAAGTAGAAGGGGCCAGATATGGGCCAGACCAGGCCCACATTTTTACACGCCAGATCTGGGCCCGATCGGGTAGGGTGTTTCATTTCCGGTGTGGCGCTAGACAGATTACCCCATCGGGGCCACATTTTTCCCGATCGGGACCACATCAGCGCCCTAGCAAAATTTCTGCACGGGCAATTATGGAAAGTTGAAGATATTCTTATGAAATACCTTGAATTCTTATGGATGTATGGAAATTTTTAGTTATATCTCAAGAATCCATAAAGATTTTTTTTAAGTTTCATTGGCTTAAATTAAAAATAAGAATTCAATCTTAAAAAAAATTTCCTCAAAATTTCACGTTTTTACAAGTTTTGGTTGGCTGTGATGCTTCTATTTTTATTTTATTCCATTTTTTGTTCCTTCTTTTGTATCTGAGGACAAAAAAAATTCTATAATTTCGGGAATTTTGGGTATCGATTTTAAAAAACGGTACAACCCAGGAAAGTTGTAAGAAATATCTGAAATTTATATGAAATTATCATGAAATTCTTATCTTTAATTTAAAATAATCTAAATTAAAAAATACTGAATGGTTCCCGAGATATAATTAAAAATGTTCGAGCATGTTTATTATAAAAATCAGACTCACTATAATAATAAAGATGTATGGATATTTTTAGTTATATCTCAAGAATCCATAAAGATTTTTTTAAGTTTCATTGGCTTAAATTAAGTATAAGAATTCAATCTTGAACAAAATTTCCTCAAAATTACACGTGGAATTTTGAGTGAATTTTCTTCAAGATTTTATTAGACACCCTATACAAAAAGGAAGCTTTAATAATTAATTATTATTAATAAAAATTTTCTATAAAAGAAGAATTTATTGTTTATGACTTACCTGCTTTTTCTATCCATCGGGTATATTTTTCTGTACCTTTTTTTGGGAAACAGAAAAGCACAACACCATTATAACCTCTCTTACGAGGATAATTTCTGTAAGAACAGACATCTACAGTACTTGGCTTTAATTGTACCATATTTTAATTATTATATAATTAATAACACGACATAAAGAAACACGCCAATGTGTGAAAATCGCAGTGTAAATGTAGAAAAAGTCGCTTGCAATTTGCATAAAGAAGGTCACGAGGTTATCTTTTTATGCAGCTTGCTCTATATGTTTGGAAACAAACGAAGATCAAAACATGCGCTCTCTTCTCCCCGTCCATACCCCAGTCGGCATTTAAATTTACCACGTGGTCTTCTTTATATGTGTTTGAATGTTTTTTTTTTTTTTTAATAGAGCTGTCATTTCTCAATATAAATAATTGCAATTTTAAATGAAAACTATTATCATTATTCATTTAAATATTTTGAATTATATATTTTCTCGCTCTGTAATCATTAATGAAATTGATTAATTCTAATGATCGAAAAAAATTCCAATTTTACTATTTAATAAGTAAAATAAAGAAATCGAATTTTTAGATTAGAATTTGACTCCAAGACCCTTAATCAAATGTATTAATATTAGATCATTTGATTCGTGTCAACATAAGAAATTTTTTTTCTGACATCAGCTTTAAAATGTCATAATTTGAAAATTTGGAGTTGAAAAAATTTTTTTTTTATTATAAATAACCATAACTTTTCAACCCTTCAGTAAAGTGTATTAATCTTACAGGAAAACCAATTAATCTCAACACAAGGAATCTTGATTTTCCCTGCATAAGTTTTGAATATTATTCGAATTTTGAAAACTCAGTTTTTCAAAATTATAAATGACCATAATTTGTTTAAATTTTCAATGAAATTTATTAGACATACAGGACCGATCGATTTGTCTCGTCAAATTTTCATATATATTCATAGATTTTCATTTATTTGACATATTTTCCTTACATCAGCTTCAAATTACAATACTTTTAAAAGTTACAGTTGAAAAATCAATTTCTAAAAATTACAAACAATCATGTTTTCCTTAATATTCAACTAAATGTATTAATCATATAGGTCAATCAATTCGTTTCGACACAAGGAATCTTTAATTTCCATACATCAGCTTTGAGTGTCGATTATTTGAGAACTTATATAGTTGAAAAATCAATTTTACAAAAATTATAAAAGTACATAAAACTTTTAAAATAAACATTTTCTTAAACATTTGTACAAAATTTCACTTGGTATATAGTGGAATAAGTATGCCAAATTTCATCAATCTATCTATACATGTTCTATACAGATATTGCAGGATCGTTAAAAAAAGCGTAACAAACACACACACACATAACAAACACACTCGTTCACATCCGGACAATTTTTCAGAATATCATATTAAATACATAGGTATATTCCCCTTGAAACATGTTGAAAAAAATATTTTTTTGGGAACTGGATTTTTCGCCACTATAAAACTTCCTCTATGTGGAAGTAAAATGTTATTTTCTTGGATCCAGACAATAACCAAAAATACCTAAAACACGAATTGACAAATTTATTTACGAATAGATTAATAATAACGAATTATAATTGCCTGATTTTCCAAATTTCCAAAATTTAAATTTAACGATTTTTCAAATTTTAGAATTTACAGTTAATGAAGTATAAAAATAACAAATTATTAAATACCCCACAAATTGCTCATTTCACAAAATTAAAACAGGCTAATTTCCTTCTATCGCTATCTCTTGTCAACTCACGTCACCGAGCGGGCGGGGCGAGATTTCTACAAGGCGGCTTCCCCTACCATCCGCCGACTAGTCGTTACGTAATTACAAGTGCTTAAAAGCACCGAATCGTCGCATTTTTAATCAGTTCGCTGAGGAGCAGTTCGACTGCAAATCAGCGCAACTCAACTGGTCTCTCTGCTAGCGGGTTACTACCATAGCAGAGCGACCAGGAGGCAACCTGGACGCCTTCTTCAGGGGAGATCCACTAAGTGTACGACTGGCAGGCACCCCTACAGCCGTGCGCTCAGCTAAAGGATTCTTCGGCTCACTCCGACCTATCCTGGGTCAAACCTGACGAAGATTTCCAGAACCTGGGGAATATTACCATCCGAACATTTCCATCCTAAAAAGAATCATCTAATACCTGGCCAGCGGGCACTCCCATGGCCAGCTATCAGATAAAGAGGGTACGTCAGCCCAAAAACCTGGCCTACCCCTGATTCAATCCCGTCTCTCCGTTACAAATACCATCCTAAATAAAAACTCACTCCAAGTTTGACTAGCGGGCACCCCCATGGCCAACCTTGGAGATAAGGGTTGTATTGATTCTAAGGAGTCAATCCAACCTAGAGTCATTTCCTGTCTGACACCACACCTGGGGTTTTGGAATCGAACGTAAAAAAATATATAAATAAAAGTAAATTCAAGAAATCTCCCTTGTCTTTCTCTCTCTTTCCGCACCGTTCCGTAATACCGTTTATCAGAGAGAGAAGGACTCAGGAGATAGTATCCATCTCAACCGCCGGCGATACGTGACTTACGTCATGACGTCACTACATTACTCATTCGCTCTAAATTGCAGGTGAAGACAAACTAGGTCCGTTTCTCACACACTCTCGTACAAACAGCCGTTCGTTCTCTCTCACGCAGGCATTGAAAACCAACACACCGACACAAACATATCTCCGTTTAGATATCAAAATTCACATTTTATATTAAATCATTATCCTCATTTGCAATCATCCAAGTCAAATCATTCATTTAGCTCTTAATTAGAAATGTAATTTATAGGAAGAATATAATTTCTTTATTTTTGTTAAAAAACCAATGATTAAATTATTTCTTGCCGTTAAAACTGACCCTGGTTCGACTGAAGCGTCCGGTAGGGCAAAAATAATAGAAATTTCCGAAAGTACAAACGTTGCTTAGGTGTCCAATGAGGCCTGATAATTATATCATATAATATATACATAATATAGAAAATTTTTGATTATTATCCTAAACATATTTTCATTAATTTGTCACAAAAAATCAGGTTATAAAAATGTGAATTTCAAAAACTTCGACCTTCGCGCCATCAAAAATAAAAGGCTACCGCGCATCTTTGCCACGCACCACAAGTGTAATAGCTATATATATTGTATATATATATATATATGTAGATCCACATTTCGAACAAGTAGCGCCAACTACCGTGATGTGGAGTTTGAAAATCCTTGCCTTATCTAGGTACTAATATCTTTGCTGAAACAAGATGCCCTCGCACACAATGAAACCTCTGTTTCCGTGTGAAAAAAGTAGGAGGCCGAATGATTGCACGCGCACCAAATTCTCCTGTTCTGAGTTTGAAAGCCCGAAAATATACGATTGCCTTCGGAAAACTTCGGGTGGTCTATCTATTTAGATCTCCTGGATTCACATTTGAAATTGAAGAAATTGTCATTTTTAATATTTCGATGCGTTTTGTTGTTGAGGTTATGTTTTTCAGGTGGAGAATATTAATATTAATACTATTATATATATTATTAATGTTAATATTAGGATTATATTATAATAGAATAGATTATAATAGTCATTTATTTCTATTCGGATCTGTAAATTGAAAGAAATTAAAGAAATTGGTTATTTTAATGATTTGAATATTTCGCGCGATTCTTATATACGTAGATTTTGAGGTTCTGTTTTTTCAGGATTAAAATATTTTAAATATGATATTAATATAAATAATAAATAATATTATATGTATAACATAGATGCAAATTAATAAATTATATATTTAATTAACTGTATGATAATGTAATTATACATTATATATATTATTAATGTTAATATTAGGATTATATTATAATAGAATAGATTATAATAGTCATTTATTTCTATTCGGATCTGTAAATTGAAAGAAATTAAAGAAATTGGTTATTTTAATGATTTGAATATTTCGCGCGATTCTTATATACGTAGATTTTGAGGTTCTGTTTTTTCAGGATTAAAATATTTTAAATATGATATTAATATAAATAATAAATAATATTATATGTATAACATAGATGCAAATTAATAAATTATATATTTAATTAACTGTATGATAATGTAATTATACATAATATTATATTAATATTAAGTAATTAACTTTAAATAATTGTGCTGGAGTTTCAAGCGTTTAAACGTTAAAAATTATTTATTTATGAACTTAAAAAATTAAAAGAGCCTCTTTCGGACTTTCAATATTGGAAAATGTTTTTATTAGAATCATTTGGAATTAAACAATTACAAACAATTACTTCAATTTTCAAGATTTTAAAACTTCTAGCAATTTTGAGAAGTCTTAATACAAAATAATTTTGTATTTGTTAATACTTTTAGTTTGTAATTGTTTATATAAATCCAAATAATTCTCATAAATGAAATTTTTAATTTTGAAAACCTAGAGGCTATTTTAATATTTTCAGTTTACGTATTATAGGGGATTTTTATGGTCGCTGAATTTGAATTTGAATTAAAAATGAACAATTTCGAAAAATCCAAGATGGCGAAAATTTTGATTTTGGTAATTTTCAACTTTGATTTTCAAAAGTATGATTTTGGAAATTTTGAATTTTGGAAATCTGACTCCGGATTCGTAGTCAGTGACCCCGAAAACCCCCTAAAGTGCTTGTTACTGTAAAATTTGTTTGTTAGAAAAATGTGTGCCGCAAAGGGTTAATAGATTGGTTTGCTGAAGAGCTTCAAGATAGCCGGCTGTCATAGTAGTGTATTGGCCGTCCACGCTACTTTCTGCTCTGACTACACGACTGAGTCGTGTAGGTTGCACGAATGAGTCGTTTGTGCAATACGAAAGTTTCCGTATGTTGCCGAAAAGTACCGAACACGCTGAGAGTTATAGTTAGACTTTTGCTATATTTTCGTATGATATATAATGTATATTTCCAATTTATATCATATTTATATGATATAAATATATCATATATATAAATATGTTCCGTCGGAACAATCTATTCTGTCTCATCCAATTTAAATTTATTAGTTTTCACAACATCTGTCTTCAATTTCATAAACATTTTTTTTTGCTATCTACTTAATTATCTACAAGAAATACTAAACCTTCAATTTTATATTTTTATTACAATAAGCTGTCCAAACCGTCCGAAAACACGATCAGTCGATTTGTGACACATCTGTACATTTTAGGTCTTAAAACATTTAGCCTTCGATTTACCTTTTTTTATTGCCCTCATCTGGCAACTGAGAAAACACTTCTGGACTACTTTTCTATTCTTAATCTCAACTTCGGGGGTTTTTCCTCAAATTTGTTAAACTTCGATACTTCTCGTGAATAATCGGAAATGAAGCATCAGCCTTCAGACCTGGTCACGCTAAAGGACTGACAACCAGTTACAACCTTTCCTCTGACCTATGCAACTCGCTGCATAGGCAGAACTTCAAATTCGACACTTTTTATACTCTTCACTTAATTGTTAATACTCATTCCACTTATACAGTCCACTATCCTTGTAATTTTATATATTGCAAATTAAATTTATTAATTGCAAATTGTCGTCAGTGTTTTTATTTTCTAATCGAAAACAAAATATATTTATTTATGATAAAAATTTAACCGCCACATCACAAAAAGGTATATAAAACTTCTTGGTGCAAGCGCAATGGCTTCTCATTCCTTTTGAAAATTTTTTGCACTTTCTTTTTTTGAAATTTATTTCAAGTAATTCCTTTGCTTCCTTATCAAAACATATTTTGAAACTTTTAGATTGTCAGGATCCGATTACTCTCGGACCAAAAACTTTTATAACCCCTTGTACGATGCGGCCGTTCAATTTGTTAAGTTTTTAAACATTCGTATATAATATTAAGTTTTTTAAATAAAAATAAAAATTTGTTAGAAAAAGACTTTTCGGTTTTTGATGCAAATAAAAAGGCAAATTTCAATTTTTACAGGTGTATAAAAGAATTGAATAATATAAATATAAAGATTTTTTTGACGAATCTTTTATTCAAGAGAACTCTTAGATCGTAATGTACATAACAAAATTTATTGTTTACCGTAATTACAGAAAATGTCTAAATATACTAAATATAAACATCTTTGAATTCATGATATCCATGTCTTGGAAATCCTTTTTAGACTTGAGATCTTACGAAGAAATACATATTTTTAAGGCCAACGTTTCGGAATGTAACATTCATCTTTGCTTGTACGGGTTATGAATGATGTGACACAAAATTTCATATCGTCGTAACTTAAATAACGCCAGGTTGTAGAGTTATTGACGTACATTTTATCATGCAAATAAGCTTGGCAATGATCATCATACAGACTGAACTCCGTTACATCTCTATCAACAAAAAAGATTTTATGCATAGAATCTTCTACCATTACCTGAACTATAAAAAGTTTGATCCCTAATTCGTTTGCGATCATCAAAACAACATCTTTTGCAATAAAACTGTTTTTGAAAGTAATCAAATGCAGTAAAGAAACCTCTTCAGTTAATTTGAATGGTAATAGTGTAGAGTACGCTTGAAATTCTGGAAGTTGGTGAGCAATAACTTCTTCGGAAGAATTTATTTCAAACGGAGAATCGTCGTACATTTTTTTATATTGGAGACGTCTACTAAATTGCAATTGATTGTTAATAGCGATTGTTTTTTTCACATTAATTCGATTCAAAGATACATGGCTTGGAATTTTCAAATCGCGATTCTTACGCTCACAGTTCATCGTAGATAAATTGCGTAATGGCCCTAGACGTGTTTTGCCACGTCAGGATAGTGAAGAATGAAATGGTGTTTTGGTTTGATACTATTAGCGGGAAATATTTCAGCAGGTCGATTTAAATATTGCTTGCTGAGGTTCTCGAGAATAACAATTAAACCCTGATTGATAATAGGGGAGTCGACTATATCGAGGATTGATTTTAAAGAAATTATAAGTTTCCAAAATGGATCCTCATTAGGGATTTTTTCTCCAATGAGAATTCCAATGTTGCGAAGTAGACAAAGGGACTCACTAGCTGACATTTTCACTCGTCCACTTTTTACATGACCTGGAGTAATATTCTTTGGCTTATTTCGTACTTCATCTAATTCATAATAGTACTCCGAAATTTTATGGTTTAAAAAATCAAAATCAAAATACTTTTTTTTCTCAATAAAATGAAACAAAACAATTCCAAAGTCGTATTCGCAAACTCCTTCGAACAAATCATGCATCATATCTGCAATTAAAAGTTCAAGCGTTGATACGGATGTAAGATCGTTTAGCACTGATGGTCCAGCTACACCTGTTAAATCCGGTCTATTTAATTCTAATTGCTTTTTATAATTCTCTTCGGTTCGCATTTCACATGATAAAAGTTCGAAGACAGACTTCATGTCACGAAAGTTTATTAAACAAAATCGGCGAGGATGATTTGCTATAAAACCTCTCATAATCTGATGAGATTTTGATTGCATGATTTTCAAGGAATATCAATTCTTCGACTGCTTTGTGAAAAAACTTTTACAATGGAACTTTTTTTTGATCCTCGGACCTGTACAGTCCGAAAAATATTTTCAAATGAAAATATTTTCTGTTTTCGACTGCATATGAAGAGGCAAACAAGGATCAACACAGTATACTGCACCAATTTTACCTAAACCTTTTGCACTACCCTAGGCATTATTTGTTTCGAAATCATCTTGGTATAAAAGGAGAGGCAATACCAAGCGACCTTCAAAATTTTTCTTTTTACTTTTCCAAAAGCTTCCTTGAATTATATTAGTAAGCAAAGTATCATTCTTTTCTAGCATTTTAACATAAGATATTGTACCCTCAAATACCTTTGGAAGTTCGAAAAATTTTGTTAAAGTTTCTCTCAAAGGGATGAAAGTAATTGTAACTTTTTTGTCAATCACTTTTTTTCCGTCTTTGGTTCCAACTGTTATTTCCTCACTATCAATCTCAATTTCTTGAGGGGGGATGTAGTTGCCTTTTTCTTCTAGGTAATTCAAAAATCTGCAATTTGAAAAACACGTATACGAGGTATGTTCCCAAAAATGAATAGTTCGCTTAAAACAAAAGCTGCAGAATCACTCACTGATGTAGATAACTTTTGAGGTTCCATTTTTAAAAATAGGTACACAACTATCCATACAAATGTTTTCTGCTATTGAAATAAAACTCTCAAAACATGAATCTGATCTTAAAAGTATAAAAACAGTCTTTAATAAACGCGAAGAACGTACATAAAAAGAATAGAAATAGCCTATTTTATTCTGCTAATATAACGATGTTCAACCTCTTTTCAAAAAAAGCTATAACTTTAGTTACTTGGAGGTGAACTTTCTCTTCGGGCAAAGTAACTTTATAGAAAATCTTTAGAAGTAACATCCAAGCATTATATGCCTCTTTCGGGAAAGGAAATTTGTAAGCAAGGAAAATCTTTAAACTCAGTACAAGAGCTTCAATCAAAGAATTAGTCTGAAACCGAGTTTTATCAACGACGCTGAAGAATTCTTTGGAGTTTTCATCATCGCCATCAATCAGCAGAATAAATGGATGCAATGATTCTGACCCATTGGAGATCCCTTTTTCTTCTAAGAAATTCTCCCACTCTCGTTCATTCTATAATAAAAATGAAATCGATTTTTTAAAAACCGTGCAAAATATGAAAATATAATCTAGGAGATGAGAAAAATTTACATTGTTCGAAATTAATAGATATTTTATCAAAAAAATAACAGCAAAAATGTACTTTAATTTTAAAATATTGTTTTGTATGTGTAACATAAAATATTTAAAATGAACCTATTTTCTCAAAAAATTATTGATTAACCTCTTGATGAACGAAAAAAGTCTCCAGCTCTGCTTTCCTTTTAGCTTTCTTTTCATCCGATTCTTCAACTCTTCTCCTCTTACTCTTGGTTTTTTTGAGAGAGCCCTTTCTAGTAGGTGCTTTAAGACCTGATTGAAGCAATGTTAATATAGCTTCGCCTTTCAGTGCTAAAACACAAATTACACACTAAATACACCAAGAATGTAGTTGATAATGTTACAGTCTTACAAAAGAATCTTACAATTACTCAAGGTAGGCAAAGCTTCTACAAGAGTTGCCTCTTCATCTTTTTTAAAAATTTTTGTATCCAGGAAGGATACAAAAATGTGTCGAATAACAGGACAGTCAGTGATTGGATTGAAATTGACAGTGGGGAATTTCAAATTGAAGTCGATTTCAACTTGAAATTAATGATTATATAATACGGCATCTCGATATATGCGATTATTTTGAACAATGTTTCTCACAAAAAATCTTCAGCTAAATATCATGCAAGAAATTAATTGAAGTTTGTACTAATTCAGAGCCTTTTGTCAAAGAAAGACAAGGAAATTCCTTAAATTGACAGATAGGAGACTTATTATTTTGTTTGGCTAAAACTGACGTCAGTTTGTCTGACGCTAAAACTCTTTACCCAGTCTATTGGAATGCTTTCATCCCAATTCGAAAACTTTTGCAACTCTACGATTTGTGTTTCCGTAGAATCTGCAAATAATAAGTAAAGAGACAAGTGTTTTGTGAAATGTATCAATCAGTATTATTATCAATATTATTATATTACTTTATTAATTATTTTTGCTTATTGCTTTTAATTATCTTTTTAAAATTTATACTTGTTTACTTCATATCCAACGTGGAATATTAAAAAAAATCATTGGCTCTAGTTGATCTTTGTTAAATTTAATTAAAACAGGTTTTGGATTATTTTGGAACATGCCGGTTAATGTTACCTTTTTCTTCACTTCGATTTTTTATTTGTGAAGAAAAAGATCTTGCGCCAACCTCGAATAAACGTTTCCGATTATAATTTATCCATGAAATGAATTTTCCTTTTGCAGCAATTGATCCTGGTTTGTCAGTGTGACCAGGATTATAATATAAGACGGTCGGCTCGTTGAAAAGAGCATTAATCTCTGCAGCGAGAGATTTAAAATATCCCCTGAAATTCTGTAATTATTTAAATCAAATTAAATTACTTGACGTGATAACATTAATTAATTTGTACCTCCAGTTTAAACTGTATTTCGCTGCGTTTATATCGCATGGAAACTACTTTTAAAAAGATGTAACGAAGACTTTATATTTTTATAATAAAATTTAAAAAGACAGTAAAATTAAATAAAAGATGGAATTAAATATTATTATACACGGTGTCCCAGTATTCAAAATATATATTTATATTTTCTGATTCCTTGCGAAAAACTGAATAGAAAATGATCAATAAAAAAATTTGATTAAATGCATAATTAACGAGTAATTAGCAATTAAAGATGAACCAATCAAACAAATGCTTTAGATAGCCGACAGTCCTTGTGCCTTCGCTGAGAGTGTGTGAGAATCCAAGTTCAGATAGTAAACTCCCCTGCTCTTATTTTTGAACGAGGCTTCGAATCTTTGGTGCAAAATGATACAATCAATACAGTCTTTCTGATTCAGGTACTTAGAAAAAAAATCTTAAATGGTGCACGACAAGGTGTACGGTTCACGCACTAGGTCTTTAAAATAAACAATCTTCGGGAATTCTTTTTAAATTCCAAGTTTTCGACGGACATAAAAAATTTCAAATGTTAAAGCGATGAATGAGGTGCACCAGGTAGTTAGAAAAACAATCTAAAATTGTAAATCATTGACTGGTGTGCACAAGGTCGCGCACCAGGTGGTTAGAATAGCAATCTTCGGGAATTTTTTTTAAATTCCAATTTATCGAAAGACATAAAAAACTTAAAAGAATAAACAGATGACCAGGGTGCATCCAGGTGCAAACAAGGTGGATAGAATAACAATCTCCCGGAATTTTTTTAAAATACAAAGTTTTAAAAGGATTTAAAAAACTTCAATTGGTAACCCGATGATCTAGGTGCAACGGATCGTGCACCAGGTGTTTACAATAAAAATCTTCTGGAATTTTTTCGAAATTTCAAGTTTTCGAATGACAAAAAATACTCCAAATGGTGATACGATAACCGGAATGCACTAGGTCGCGAAAAAGGACGATAGAATAACAATTTTCCGGAATTTTTTTAAAATACAAAGTTTTAAAAGGATTTAAAAAACTTCGACTAGCTTGAATGGAAATTTTCAATCGCCTTCATTCCAAGTTTATTCAAAACTTTTTTGACAGGGGAATCCAAATGCCTGTTCTTCTTTTCGGGGATGCTTATGAGCATAAAAAACCTTATTAACAATAAGTACTTAAAGTTTTAAATCTTCATTTTCATAACTGAGTAAATACATAAAAATTGGTAACTCCAAACAAGGTTACAACTAAGATAAAAGACAGGTACATCCAAACATGTCTGTTCTTTTTTCCGAGGTCTGTTGATCTTCAATGGGTCTTTTCATCTTACTGGGTGCTTTAGCGATTGCTTAAATTGACGCCCTGCTTTGTTT
>UCOH01009452.1:7085-31234 GCA_900474275.1 Synergus japonicus
TTTAAACTTTTCAATCAAGTTATGTTACTTTCATTATTTCTTTATTATATTACAAATTTAAAAGGAGTTTACCTATACTTTTCCTCCTCGAAATTTGTTCACACATTTTTCAAATAAGTACTGGAAATACTGTTTATATATTTATTTCGTTCAAGGTGATATCATACCTCTGCAAAAATTTTGCTTGCGCAAAATTTTGCGCTGCCATGGTGCAAGCGGAATAATTTCTTGGCGGAAAGTTTTGAATTATAATTTTGTTTTCTTTATTATAAAATATAAACATTGCATCGGAAATTTTTGATTTAAGTAATATCGTGTTTTTTTCTTTTTTCTTTGTTTCAATGCAATTTTTATATTTTATAATAAAGAAAAAAAAATTATAATTAAAATCTTCCCGCCAAGAAATTGTTCCGCTTAGGGTGGCGTCTCATGATTGCGTTTTGCGTTGCGTCATAATGAGAGCGAAAAGACAAAAGTATACTTCTATCTCATTCTTCCTCATTACGACGCAACGCAAAACGCAATCATGGGACGCCCGCCTTACACCATGGCAGCGCAAAATTTTGCTCAAGCAAAAATTTTTGCATAGGTATGATATCACCTTTATCGTTCATATAATATCAACAAAAGAACATAACCTCTCGAACTTATACATCAATTTGACAAACTTTCTCACTCGCAGTTCGCACACCTTTTCCATGAATTGGAAGAGTGTCAACTGCGCACATGCGCACTCGATTTCAGTATTCCTGAGAATAAGTCAGGCACTAACGGTCGAATTTTTATTTCCCGATTTGAGAGGCCTCCCACGGGCAGTTGGGTCTCCTTATTATTCCTTCGTGGACCAAACGATCAGGACGACAAAAAATCGTTCGTCTGTGTGCGGTAATTTCTATTTCTTCGTTATGCTCAGTAGAGTTCGGAAATTCTCGATAAAATAAAATTGGAGAAGGTAACAATGAAAATTACGGTATATTACCGATAGAGTGAGAATTTATCAAGAAAATATGAAAAGATTCTTTACCATTTGTTTGTTATTATTTCCTATTTAAATAACATCTACTTTCAATTTTATTTGCGAAAAATTATTATTAATTATTATAAATAAAATAAATTATTTTATTTTGTTTATTTACAAAAAAATGTAAAATAGGTACAACACTCGAACCTAGAGTTCTTAGTCGGTTATACAACTTCGAGAACGGTAACGTGAATGAGAATATAACCGAGAATATAATCGATATTTAAATTCTCTAAAAATTTATGAGAACTTATAATTTTAGAGATTTTGGTGACAAGGGAGATAAGTATTTATGAATTAACCGATAATGTGTAATAAACTGTATTTTGCACTTCTATTATTACTTCTTAATGATCTTTACACATGTTGTAAATGAAAAAACTGTGATAAATGTATGCAGAGTATAGGTTATGTTATTGTGTAACATAACCTATAAAGTGACGTTTATTATAAGATGAATTTTGTGGCTGTAGTTAACTAATAAGCTGTTTTTTTTTTATTTTACATTCTTAATTATGCCTTAACTAATAAATAACTAAAATTTAACTATGTAAATAATGTAAACAATAAAAATTTTGCTAAAAATCATAAATTCTCTCAAATTCTTTTAAATTCGCATAAATTCTGTCATATTTTCTCTCGAATTTCACCAAATTCCTTCTCTCAAAAGTCACGCAAATTGCGCATGCGTATTGCGTACCCTGGCGAAGATTTCGGATAGAAAAAGTCCTATCCGAATTAATCCGAGCCAATGCGAAGTATCTTGTCGAGCGAATCAGTTTCATTACGAGCCAATCCGAAGTTCGCATCATTCCTATTCGAATGAATCCAAGCCAATCCGAAGTTTGAAGGAAAATCCCTATCCGGAATGGTTCGGATTCATTTGGATCGAAAAATTTCTTCGGAATGGTTCGGATTGAAAATTTGGATTCATTCGGATTGAAAAGTTTCTTCGGAATGGATTGGATTCACTCGGATTGAAAATTCGGATTCATTCGGATTGAAAAGTTTCTTCGGAATGGTTAGGATTCATTCGGATTGAATTTTCGGATTTATTCGGATGGAAAAGTTTCTTCGGAATGGGTCGGATTCATTCGGATTGAAAAGTTTCTTCGGATTCATTCGGATTGGAAATTCGGATTCATTCGGATTGGAAAGTTTCTTCGGAATGGTTCGGTTTCATTCGGATTCGCTCGGATAGAGATTTCGCATTGGCTCGGATTGGAATCTTATCCGAAGCTTTCGCCAGGGTATGCCAATAGCAATCAATCAGATGCTGAGTGGCATGGCAAGCGCAGTGATATCACGTGCTTAGTGAGAAATCTGTCGGTGAAATTCGCGAAACAATAAGAAAATGAGTTACAAACAATGTATATATTAGCAGTGAATAAATAATAATTAAATAATTTATTTATAAATAAATAAATAATTAAATAAGTTATGTTAAATTATGTTTAATCAAATAATTGTATATTCCTTTAAAAAAAAGACATGCTTGTTAATAACAATAATGTTAAGTCTCAGTTCAGAAACATAATACTTTAGTATTTCTCTCGATAATACTATTTCTCTGCCAAAGAGTATATTTGCTGGGTTTACCATTCCTATTAAGAAAATCTGGAATTCCCCAAATCTTTAAGCTTTTTATTATTCTACCAAAGACCTAGCTTATTACTGGTTTTGCCACAATTCTATGTTTAAAGTTCTATGCGCACTAAGGTCCAGGTCCTCTTCGACCCTTCAGATCTAACCATCATAAACTTCAAATGCTACTTTTTCTAATATTCTTGCTTTCTCTATAAATGTACCTCTGCATCTACTGAGTTACATTTTCGTATCCTACAAGTTCACGTCTTCTTGAGTCTCTCTATGTCTCATGAGTTGATTACATCTTTGTTCATCACTTTGAGTCTTTGCACTTTTCTTGACTAAATTTCATTGTGTTGAGTTTCTTCAAGTTTCTTTAACTGATCACATTTTTCTTTTGTTAATTTATATCCCTTAAATCTCAAACATCTCTTAAATCAATGTTTACTCATTGATTTGCGAGTTATTTTATATCTTTACATCTTTAGTGAAACATGTCTCAAAATAATCTAGTTATTTCTTGCTAAGTTTGTGAAACTTCTCTCAGAATCTGGATTATACCTTAAATTTCTTATTCATATTAGAAATCATCGGTATTTTGTAAATTAAGCAATCCTGTTAATTTAAATAAACTTTAATTGTATTAAACCTCTGTATCTTTGATTTTGATCACCAGTACTACTTTTAACACTGTTACAAGAAGAACGACGAACTAACTAACTTTTTTTTAGCATTGGGGTTGTTCTTTTTTGACGTAACCCTGATGGGTATTTCCTTTCCGTATATCGAGAGAGTTCGTCCATTTCTTGTAAAATTCTGGCCTCAAGTCGCTCAGCAAGCTGGAACCTGGTGTTGACGTCATATTCATTGATGGTCTTTTTACACTCGTCTTCTAGTATGGGTTCACAGAGTTGTGATAGGCTTTTAAATTGGTCCTGATGTTCTTTCAGGGATTTATGCAACTTGTTCACTTGCAAAAAAGTTACAATCCTCCAGTTGGTTGAAGTCAGTTGCATTTGGTCCAGGTACTCATAATACACCCCTGAGCTGCATTCGAACGGGGTATCTCGATATCCGCTTCCTTCTTCAGCTAGTGGTAAAAGAGAGCGGGAGAACACAAACGTCAATATCCACAGGAGTTGCATGATTTCTCAACCTAAAAATTAAAAATAGATTTTTTTTTTTAAATTATATAGATTTTTGGGGAAGTTGAACGTGTGTCACAAAGGCTCGGATCCATTGCCTGTGGGGCACACGTCCAACTTCAGCGATCCTTTTCACATGAGGACAGCTCTTCGGTATTGTTCAACAATGAACTACCAAAAGCTTGTCCGCATGCTTAGAAAATCACTCTCCATTTTCCGCTTCTAACGTCACATTACTATTTGCAGTGAATCCCACAATAGCGTATGGACCATGGACAAGGCTGTCAAATTTACCTTGACTGGTATCTTTGATCACGTACACCTGGTCACCCATCTTGGCATTCAGAGGGCGTGATTTTTACATTCTCATCAAAGAGAATGTATTAGATTTATGTAAAATTTGACCCCCCCCAGTTTTCATCAAATGTCCACTTTTGGGACCCCCTGAACCCGAAAAACATGTTTTTACGAATGTGTCTGTCTGTCTGTAGATTTTAGTTTATTAGCACGATAACTTTCGAAAGAATTGACCGATTCGATTGTCCTTTGGTATACTCTTTTAGTATCCTAGAATGAAGGTCAAGTTCGTTGGCCAGCCATTTTGGATAAAAATTTAAAAAGTTGGAGGATTTTGAAAATTTTTGAATCCACTTTTTTTTTAATTTAAAAATTATAATGATGGATGTTCGTAGTACTCAAAAAGACGAACAATTTTTCTTAATGACTTTTTTGGATAAAAAAAAATTGAAAGACATAATATTTTGAAAATCCAAGAAAAAATGAAATAAAACTTGAATTAGAAGCTAAACAACGCACGATATGAAAAAAAGTTTAAAGATGAAAAATGTTTCTTTTTGAACACTCTGTAGGATAGGCATAATAACTTTTTGAATTTCCTCAAAAAATCTAAAATTCAAATTTTAAGCCAAATAACGCGATACAGAGAAAATGATAAGAAACATAATTATTGGCCTTAAAAAGATCTACAAGTTCCCCTTGAACTATTTTTCAACAGGATGAGTAATTTTCGTTTTAATCATGAAAAATATTGTTAAATAAAGCCGAGCGCGAGGTTTAAATGAAATATCGAACGCGAAGCGCGAGTGCCCTGATGAAAATGTGCTCCTTAAGGTCGATAGAACCTTAAGTAAATTAGCTTTCGTTTGCATTCCATTCCACTTTGCAGTAATTTAAAAACAAATAGGTGCAAACGTCGCGACGCTTACAAGCGTGTGAATGAGAATGTGCCCGCTTACGCGGGCACATTTTTTATCATAAATTTCCTTGGATTTGAGCTTTGCTCTATTTAAGTTTTTAGCTGCCAATCTTTGGATTTCATTTACTCGCACGATCAAATCGCGGAGGTAAATGCCGTAGGTTTCAAGCTCTTCACCTTCAGGAAAGGAACTTGGAATTCTGGCCAGCCGACCAAACACTAACTCGTAAGGGGTAAAATTGGTCGCCTCTTGCTCGAAAGTATTGTATGCAAACATGGCGAATGGGAGGAGTTGATCCCAGTCATCATTATTGTCCGCATAATGTTTAATGTAATCCGTAAGCACGATATGGCTTCTTTCCAATGACCCGTTAGTTTGTGGTCTATAGCCCGAAGTTGTAAGCTGTTTTACTTTAAAGATGTTTTCGAGTTTCTTCATTAGGTGACTAATGAAACAACCTCCTCGGTCTGTGAGAATGCATCTGGGTGCACCATACAGGGCGAATAAGTACGTTGCCACTGCATGAGCAATAGATGTTGTTTTCAGATCAGGAATCGCTACAGCTATGCAATATTTACTAAAGTTATCTTGCATAGTGAGGATGTGACTGTATCCATTGGGTGTAGTAGGTAATTTTCCGACTGTATCTAGCGATACCTTGTCGAAGGGTTCCGCGAGGGTGTCCGTGATGATCATTGGTTCGCGAGTTCGGGCACGCACGAGTTTTTGCTCGAGACAACTCGCACATCCTCGAACATATCGCTCCCTAATACGTCGATAGGTTTTTGTTATACCTTTATGTCCCCCTATAAGACTCTCATGATATTAAGCGATAATTTGGGGCCTTAAATGTTCCGGAAGGATTTCTATTTTACCATGACAAAGAGTGATAATGGGATCGCCACACCGGAATGTTTTAGAAATTAATTCCGCCATTTTATTTTCAGGTAGAGAACCCAATAAATCTCCAGAATTAGCCATTCTACAGGTGATCTGCTTATTTTGCCTAAGGGCAAGAATAAGGTTTTGAAGTCCTTGGGACACATCCTCCCAGTCAAGAACATCGTCATGTTTTTCTTTAACAACAATCGAATATGTGTTATATCGACCATGAGGTGTGACCAAGACTTGTCCCTTTTTCGGCCTGCGCACCCAGATGTCCTTAAGATCGAGACGTTCGGTGGCGATTAGGAGTTTAATGATTGGGTTTGAAGGTTCGCAATCCTCAGATAAAAAATGGGCATAATTATCGGTTTTATAAGTCAATGGTTCCGTCCATTGATTGTTGATCATGGGAACCCTTGTAGTGGAGCTGGTTTTTATTGGGTGGTTGGAGTCTATTTTCGGTTTATCGAGACGGATGGAAAGAATTATAGGGCAGTGATCACTCCCATAGATCTCATCTCGAATGACGCAGTCTTAAATAATATTCCTTCCTCGTTCTGACACCAAGAAATAATCGAATCTCCATCCGAGATTTTTCTTTCGATTGTAATCAGGATAAGGTCAAAAGCTATAGGACCTAGTCTTTTTAACATAAAGGAATCTGAAAGAATCCACAAAACCCTCTTCGAGTAACTTAGTCATGCTTGTTCTTTCTTGTTGAGTGAATCCAGCGATTTCGTAATTTTTTTCTGGTTCGGCCAAATCTATTTCCTTATGGGCTACATTAAGATCGCCACAGATAATGACCATTTTTATTTTGTCCAGTTCGTGTATGAACTTCATGAATGCATCATTCCATTCCATACGCTTGGGTAGGTTCAATAATTTGTCTCCTGAGAAAGGAGCATAAACATTTACCAGAAAGAAGGTATTATTCTCTGCAGCGATAACCCTTGCCTCTGTGTCAAGTTTATCATTCTGGAATCCATGTGTGACATTGATTGGTTTGATCTTAGAGTACACAGAAACACCACAGTATCCTTTCTGAGTTCCCTCGAATAGATAGTGTTGATATCCCTCCAGGTTGACTTCAGTTGGTAAGCTTGCTCGATTGCACTTTACTTCTTGTAGAGCAATTATATCAGGATCCTCCTGCTTTAAATAATTAAAACCATTCTTTTTAATCAAGGCTCGGATTCCTACGACATTCCAGGATAAAATCATCAAACAAGCTGAATCCTTTGCTGGTGCTTCCAAATGTGGAGGAGATTCCGAAGGAATAAAAGGAACGTTTATGTCTATTCCCGCGGTATTAAATGTATTATCAGGATCGGTAGTCATATCTCCAGTGATGTTGTTTTGTAATTGTCTTGGTTTCCAATTGGACTTTCTTTGAAGGGGGTTTTTGTTAGACTCCCTATCAATAGTAATTGTCTTGAGGGTGGCTCCTTAGATAACGGAGATGAAGGTTCGTCAAGTTGATCCTCGAATCTTATAACATTCCTTAGGGCCACACCGGAGCTTGTGTGTTTGTCCGAGTCCAGGGACTCTGGGTTGTTTTGTTTATTATCCGAATGTGTATGAGGGGAGTCAGATTGATCTTCCTGTTTCTGCACTTTATCAGCATATTCTTGGAGGAACTTTTGAATTTTTTCCGAGAATGCCCGATCATCGTATTCTCTACATGGATCAATTGCTTCTAGTTCTTTGAGGAATTCTTCATCCTCTTCTCCCTCAGACACTTGCGTTCGTGGAGGTTTCAATCCCTCATCCATTCCTTCGTGGTCCCACATCATGGAATCAGCTCCTATTTCAGAGAGATTTATTCCTCGTTCTGTAATTGATTTATCATATTGTGAAAATGACTTCTGAAGGTTTTCCTTCAGTGAATTCACGTTGCTGTTTTTATTGTGAGAAGTTTTCAGAATATCGATCTCTGATTGATCGTCTTCACTATTCATGACAGGTGCAGGTATATTTATGATGACTTCATTGGGACCTGCAGATCGTATGTTTCTTTCTTCCACTTGATTTTTAGATACAGTGCTTGGATGCGATGGGGGTAATTCCTTTTCTATTCCCTTCCTAGCCAATCTGTCAGCTTCCTCGTTACCCTCAATACCCTGATGACTCGGAATATGGTTCCATTGAACATCCAGTGTTTCAATGGCTTTGTTACGTTGTAAGAGTTTCCTTTTAAAAATGAAAATAGCAGTCCCATTTATGGAAAGAATAATCCACAGTAAGGGGAATTTCCCAGTTTATGTTTGAGAGTAATATTTTTCTTAGGCACATGAAAGAGAGGCAAATTTAGTTATTTTGGCATTTTGTACTGTAATAAAATTTAATGTATTCATTATAAGAAGGTTCAGATTTTATTACTTAAGCTTTGGAAATAGCAAAGGTCTAATCGCTTCACCCAGGTACAAAGGGATCGAGATCTTCATTACGGTTACAGTTTGTAAAATCTGGGACTAATCTGTAGTATACAAATTGTGTCTACCTAAAAATAGTAAGTGTTTCAATATGCAATTGTAATCTTTCAAGCGTGAGTCTCCCCACTTCACATTTTTGTAAAATTGTACCTGGTTAGGGATTTTCTGTAATAACTAAAGTTCTGTTAAGATCAAGCATCTGACGAGTGACATGCTACAATCCTACTGAGCCTTACAACCTCAGTCTAAAATAAAGACATTTTCTAACATTTAGACTCCTGTTTAATTTGTTGAAACCAAGTCTCCTCACATCAATACAGGCTTCTTTTAACTTCTCAAGTTCATCACGATTTTGAATGGGTTTTTTGTTATAGCTTTTCCAATCGTTTAGGGATCCATTCTGTTGCACTGTTAATCAAGAACTTTGAGTCGGTATTTATCTGCAATTTTTGAATTCCTGCTTCATGGGCTTTATACGCGGCTTCCGTGGCAGTTTCTATTTCTGCGGCATTGTTTGTGTCACGGCCTCGAATTGGTTGAGACACGTTCAAGGGATTATCTGGTTCAAACCAGACTCCAATTCCTGCCTTTGATCCTTCACTCCCATTATAACTGCAGGCTCCGTCAATATATACATTTACGTATAGATCCTGATTTTTACTTAGCCAGGGAGAAGGGGCCGGTAAGTTTGGAGGTGCACTCCTTGGTGGTGGAGTTATTTTCCTTCGAATAGTTGGGGGTCCCAAGCTAGGAAGAACGCTTCCAGATTTTCAATATACAGGGGGGTCGGAATTATCCTCTGTTTCAATATCAGAGGATTGCGAATTCTCAGTGGGGATATGGATTTCTGGAATCTCTTTCCGACGTCTAGAGACCCTAGTTCCTATTTCACTTTCGTTTGGATCTGGTAATCTTGTTCCTGGGGGAGGTATATATTCACCTTCTATGCCCTTTGTAGCAGAGGCTCGCAATCTTTCCCGTGATGCTGGAGCAGTACCAGTAGATGAAAGGGATTTTGTTCCTGGGGGCTTATAAGAAGAGGTCCCAGGGATAACGGGTTTACTTCTTACAGCACTTGTTGCTTTCTTTAATATGGAGGGTACCTTTCTAGAAGGCTCCTGAGCTGATTTTGCAGCTTCCTCCGGTGTATGTCGTTTCCTAAAACGGACAGTCTTTTCTGACATTGGTGCCGTTTTTGTGTTTTTGTCAGAAGCGGATGAACCACTTCTTGTTATGGGTAGAATTTTATAACCTTGGGACCTATTATGTATGGCCAGTATTCGTGTGAATTCGGTCTCTTGGCGAAGTTTCGAAATAGTTTCTGGACATGACTCATCCTCAATTGGTCTCTCAGAAAGAGTTGAATCTTCGGAGTCATAAGAATCAGAGGAGTCGGTATTTTCTTGATTGATTACGGGGTTTCCCGAGAGAGCTTCAACACCTTTGTTCAATTTACCTTTCTTGTACTCACAGGTATACTGGTAGACCTTCAACTTCAAACGCCACCTTATCAGCCTTGTTCCTGGATTCTTGACATACGTCATCCAATGAACGGGTTCATTATCACAAGCCAGGGTGAATTCTCTCCCGTATAGATAAGGACGGAAGTTAGCCACGGAGTACAGCACAGCTAAGCACTCTTTTTCCTCAGGACTATAATTGAGTTCACAATCATTCATGACCTTCGAGAAATAGGCCACAGGCATTCCACACCTTCCTTTTCTTGGGTTAGTATGGCTCCAATAGCGCTTTTTGAGGCATCTGTTGTCAATTTAAATCTTTTATTAAAATCGGGGTATTGAAGAATCGGATCTCTGCAGAGGTAACGACGAAGCTTTCGGAAGCTATGACGTTGTAATGTAGCCCATGTGAATTCCGTATCCTTCTTCAATAGTTCAGTCAGGGGTTTAGATAGTTTTGCATAGTCCTTAATAAACCGTCTATAGTAACCGGACAATCCTAAAAACTGTCACACTGCTTTAACTGTTCTAGGTGTAGGAAATTTCCTAATCGAAGCCGACCAAACAGTCGTCGCACCTTGATGTCATGGTCTTCCAGATAAGCCTTTTTCGATATTACCTTGTTATCAATTGTAGGAGTTCTATGTTGTATGAGATTAGTGCAGGTTAGTTGTTCTCCGTTTAGATGAAATATATCCGGGAACTCACTCGTCCATTTGTATACATAATTCCTTTCTTCTTCTGTCAAATGAGATACGTGAAGGACGTCCATTACCTTCTGTATGCGACCCGTCAATGGTTTCGCCGATTGCTTATGCGTGTTCTCTTGTGTGATATCATCTAGGGAGATTTCAGATTTATCATCAGTGGACTAATCACCCGGAAATTCGTAGGTTTCACAAGGGACTACCTCTTGAGGTGGAATCTCTAAGTCTATGTCCTCGTTGGCGATGTTGATTGCGAGAACGTGACATACTCCGATGTGAACAGAGACTAGGGACTCTCCTATGAATAGATCCTTTCGCGTATCCATCCTTGGAAGGTAGCCTTCAGTAACATCTGAATTAATGATGTCAATTGGAACGACTTGTCGGCTTCTAGCCTTAATTTTAAAGACTCTCTTGAAAGGTTTAATCTCGTGTTTTAATGTCTTGTTTGCTTCCTTAGATTCATGGTCAACAAAGCGTACTGGGTTTATTGGTCTAGATTTTGTTACCATAGTGTCATGCCAAAAAGAAAGCTCTGCTTGTCTTTTTCTTAGGTAAGGCCTTCCTAAGATTCCATCGCTAGTTATAGGAAAGTTATTCCTGACCACGTGGAATTCTGAGGTTGAATCTAGGATAGGGACCTCAACAGTACCTACAGTTTTAACAGGATTGGTTATTCCTGCAAGCAAAACCGAGCGTTCAGGGTCAAATGTTGTATCCGGTAATAGTACCTGAGTTTTTATCAGGTTCAAATCAGAACCAGGGTCCACTAGAAAAGTTGTGGTTTTCTTTCGGAAACTGGGAGAAGAGAGCTCCACTACCGGGGAGTCCTTGGTTTGTCCTCCTGTTCGAAAGACCCTATAGTGTTCTTCATTGGACGCTCCTGCTAAGGTTGACTCTTGATTGCGTCCAGGCCCAAAGTCTGTTTCGAGTTTAAATCTCTGGAAGGGGCCGGTGAATTAGATCTAGATGATTTTCTTGGTCCGTTCCAGGGGACATTTTGCATCATTGGAAATTGAGGCGTTGCATCAAAAGGGTTGAATGCAAAGGGCGCTCTATTTCCCGAGAATTGTACATTCTGTCCTACACGTAAGGTTTCCATATATTGGGTCAAGTTCTCGTAATATTGCTGTAAGAGCTGATTGTAGCTGGGAGGGGGGAATGTTCCCATTGGCATATTTTGAAAATTGACCATTTCAAAGGAAACTTGTTTTTTGTTTTCCCTTGGAGTTCTATCTTGATTATTTCCTGAGGTTATTTGTTTCCAGAAAGAGTTGGTAGGACGATCAGGGATACTGTCCCTTCGGGATACATGGAAGGAGTGAGCCATTTTCTTCGACTTCTCACCATTATTCAGCCTTTCTTCTTTTAAAAGTGCGAGTTCTAATGCCTCACTGAGATCCGTAGGGCTCTTGACATCCACAAAGGTAGATATTTTATCAGAAAGTCCTGCGGTATTTTTGCTCAATGGTGTATTTTGCATCACTTATAAGCCCTTCAAATGTGAGATTAATTCATTAGCGGTGTTACGAACACTGCATCATTTGCAACGTCCTGTAGGAACTCTTTAAGTTCGGGGGTTTTTCCATTAAAATCGGGAATATGATATGTGCTGTTTTGTAGCGTCATATTTTGTAGTAGACAATTCATTACATGGCTGGTATCCATTGGGGCGATAGGGAGTTGAACCTGAAGATTGGGGTTGGCTCCTATCATATGATCAGCCACCGATTGATCAAGATGGTCAGCATTGTAATCCATACGTTCCCGATGGTTAGAAGTGGAATCACCGTTGTGTGCCATTTTTTTTTATAAATCAGTACCGGATTATTTCATTTAAATCTGTGATCTAGACAAATCCAAGTTGGTTTATTCCAGGTATTCCTAGCATTCCATCCAAGGAAAAAGGAGTCGTGGAAGGGACAACCTTAAAAACAAAGAATTAGCCCTGGTAAAAAAAACATTGCTTCGCCAATACTCACGAGTGCTCCTCCCGAATAAATGTCAATTACTGATCGGTTGATGATACTAGGATCCTTGATTGCACCTTCACTTATAAGGTTAAAAGGGGAATCTATTTCGACCTCCAGTTTCGCACAACCGTCATTCAGAAACAGAGAATACAGTGAAACTGAATTTGGCAAATGAGGAAACTGGGGGTACATGCATTCAGAGGTAAAGGGCGGCATGAAGGGTGTTCAATTTGCCGATCTGAATCCATAAATGTTCCTCCCGAATTTATCTATATCTGATAGGGTTTCTCTTTTAGGTTTAGGAACTTTTTGGGAAATATAATAAACATATACATATATACATTATATTTATATTACCTCAATTGGTTGAAATATTGATCCTTTGATCACCTATACTTTCAGTCTTCAAAACTTTCAACTGGGCCAATTTAAATAAATTTACACGTTGCCATGGAGTAGGAAACTCTAGTCTTTAAAAACGGGACTCAATTCAAACACGCACTTATATATAATGCACAAATTGATTCTCCACTACCATGTCTCGCAATTAATTTGTATTTACGCCGAAAAGATAGTGGTGATTTAATCGGAATAAGTGAAGATGATTTTAAATCCAACACTTTTTCCCACTACTTTGCCACGAAAGTACAAATTACCAAATCAAATAAAGATTCCTACTCGTATTGAGATTCGCGTGTGGATCTTTATTTGTAAATTTGACATTTGTTCCCTGCATAAAAATTCAAAGGTCGTGATTTGAAGGGAGGATCGAGTCATAAGATGATCCTTGCGTTAGCGCTCGCGCTCCCTAGATAGGAATTTCACACGGTCCGTTTTTTAGGCATGTACGGGTTGCAACCATAAGGGTTTACGCGATACATCTAAGCACTTTAAATCACGTTAATCACTTCGTCGGATGAAGGATTAGGAGGTTTTACGTCCTTAATCGTTCGGCCCCTGTGCTCTCCACGGTAGGAAGTTACAAGCTACCCCTTTCCAAGTTATAGGAAAGATTAATTTATCTGTAGCAATACTTTAAGTGACGCGACACACGACCAACCGAACTACCGACCGAACGGGCGAGTTTTCAGAAACGAAGTACTTCTTGACTGTTACAAAAAGAGTGACGAACTAACTAACTTTTTTTTGCGATCAAAGATCTCGAATCCATGCATTTTGTAGATGCATCGCCGACCGATTAGGTGGGAAATTTCGTCAGGTGGAAATTTCTGATTGGTCGGTTGATATGGTATGATTTAGGGAGAGGATTATGAACTCTTTTGACTTCTTCGGAATTCGCTTTGTTTGCAATAACGCAAGTGCATGGAAGTTTATTGACTCTTGACGTGCGCGAAACCGAATATTGGTTTGCGAAATGATGAATTCCACTAAGGTGTTTAATCTGATGTATTTGCAATTTTTAATGCCCTTGGAAATTATTTTAATTCCAAGTTAATCGCAGGTTTTGCTTTTCATTTCAAAATATTGGAAGTTATTACGTATAACCTTATCATTGAGGGTGGAATTCATTCATTGTAGTAATGTTCAAATTTCATAAAAATCGGTTTATTAGTTTAGAAGTTATTTAGAATCGAAATTTTGATCAAAATAGGGATGAGTTCTTATAGAGTGGGATGATTTGCATAAAGGATAGCAGAGAATGGTGTAAACGGGAGAGATCGGAAATGCACTTACGAACACATGGATGTATGGCTGTGTTTTGATGCACGCGATAGCTTGGTGTTTATGTCAGTGTGAGTGAGTTTGCTAGAGCGAGGATCATCCATCCGCGCACACTTATACACGTGCCGTGTGTTTTCTCATTCGCCTTCTATTTCCTTCCTTCTTGCTTATTCTGTAAATATAAAAGTCATTAACTTAATAATTATAAAGATATAAAATATATGTAATTCATAATTATTCTAAAGAGTAATTATAATGTTTATTCATTCGAATTAGTCCGCTAAATAGTTTCAATTTATTGCTATGGAAAGTCGCAAATTCAGCGAATTCCAGTTGTTTCTTACTGCCATTCTTAGCAATAAATTGAAAAATAAAAAAAGTGAAGTTACGTTTGTAACAATAACGTAAATATAACTGTATAATTGAATTTTAACGAGTAAAAATTTCGAGGTAAGTACATGTTCATATCAGAGTCCATATTATGAAATGGAGTAAAAAGACTTTGTCCGAGGTGTTTCATGCGTTATGTCCCGATTATGAAACATATAAAAAATTAGGATAAGTTATATTTGTGGTCATATAGTTATTTATTATTTGTTTTATAAATACTACAAGTATTGAAGTGCATGAGAAACGATTAACAAATGTTATTTTTTAAATAAATATTATAGAATCAATAACAAAATTAACGAATCTTATAGGTAAAGAACATTTAAATTTTCTCTTTTTTAATTCGTTGTAAGATTTCTTTCATTTTTTCGTCGACTTTCCTTTTTTCTTCTTTCATTTTTGCACCCAATTTCCTTTTTTCTTCTGCTAATTCTTTTTTTTTTTGTTTTTGGAGTTCCTTTCTTTTAGCAATATTTTCTTCTTTTATTCTTTGTTTTTCTCCTTTCTCAAGTTTAAATTGCAAGTATAAAATAAATATGGCGTTAAATAATTGTACAACGTAAAAGGTATGTCATATTAATTATATGTTTACTGTAACTTACAATCAGTGAAAATAATTCGGCTTCATTGAAGAATGTACGCAAAAGTCTGATGAATCCCAATGTTTTTGGAAGATCACTTCTTAGCTTCTCACTCTCAGTTCTAATTTCCTCCAGAACAGTTTTCAATTTATTAGCTACTTCTGAAATGTTTTTTTTCTGTTTATATTTTAAAATATAATTTCTGAAATAATCAAAAATGGCTCGAGTTTTTCTGTCCAGGCTATCTCTCTATATTTTTAAAACATCCTTTCCAAGAAAAGTGCACGAATGCTCCAGAAAATGCTTCCCAATTCTGAGATGAGGCCAGTGATCATTCAAAATTAAATTTAAAGTAAAATCATGGAGTTTTCTGTTGTTGATGCAGGCTCTTTGTGAGGGATATGTTTCTTCGAACAATGCTGTTTCTTCTGCAGTTGAAAGTTTTTTTTTAGGTTGAAATAAGGAGTCAAAAAGGGATTTCTTTTTCGCAAGTTGGCTCTCCTTCGTTTCTCCTTCTGTTATTGGAGGCTCAAACGCAACACAACCATAACTATCCTGATTTTTTCCATATCTTTCAATATTGAGTGCTCTTTTAATAGGAGTTTCACCATCTTTGCAATAATCGGACTTTCGCTTTTGTCCAGAAGTCATTTTCCGTACGCGGTCATAAATTCGAGCCTGCAATTGGGATATGCCATTACAGCATGCGCTTCCACCAATCCAAGTTTGGTATCCAAACACCAGAGGGAATTTGTCAACTACCAACTGTGCTATTCTTTTGGATGTGCTGAAAAATGTGTCCTTTAAAATATGTTTTTGATGATCTCCTAATCTTCTTATCATATCCAATTCATAGGATACTGGTTGTGCTGTAACATTTTCAATTCCATAAGGAACGATTTGATCCCATGACAGAGCTAAAATCAGTTCTTCTTGTGATATCTATAAATTCCGATTCAATATTACTAGAAGAAATATTTTCTATAACTGTGGGTTGCCATTGTTTTCTATCATGAAGCAACATTATCAATAAAGGTTTGTCAGGATAAAAGGAAACCAACTTTTCTAAGTGAGTGAACTTTTGAATCCGTGTACCATCTTCTTCAAGGACCAGCTATATATTATATATAAAAAATTAATATTAGTGCAAAATAAACATTTTTTTCGTAATAAATAAAGTTACTGAAAAATATAAACCTCCCATGATGAATTGAAAGGAATCTTTAAATTTTCGCAAGCGTTAGAAATCAATTCTTCCATGTTACTTCCAATAGCCAAACATTTCAGCTTTCTATCTGGAGTAGTAATTTTGAAGATTCCTTGAGTCATTTTTTTATTGTTCCTGATGTAAAATAAAAGACACAATATATTTTGGGTGATATAATTGCATAAATATGTGCATATTTAAAATACATATGACACAGTACCTTGAACGTATATATGAAGAGGATTATAGCTTAATAGATTAGCTATAGAGATGTATATTCATATGCAATAAAATTTCCAAGTTCGTATAACCGAAAATTTGGATTAAATGTTGTTTTTAAAACTTCTAATACGAAATATAAGCACTTGTCACTATTGCATAATATAAGTGCAATCCTGCCCATTTGAACATTATATTGGTAAACTTCTTGCTTCATTGCAACAACATCTTCTTTTCTATAACGAATACCCCTAAAAACAGCATTGGAAGCTTCAATTAGTTTACCGGTAAAATTCTCCTTAAGTATAGCTTCCTGAAGATTATTCGAGTAACGATGCATGTAAAACTCAAACTCATCATTGAAACTTAATTCATATCTTAATCCTGCGCCTGAGCGCATTAAGCTTTGTAAAAGTTCATGTTTCTCAGACAATGTCGAAGTTACATTCTTGTAACATTTCAATACTCTCATAGCCCTCTTAAAAAATGTAAGCTTACTCTCGAATCGAAGAGTAAATACTTTTATCAAGGGACCAAATTTGTATATCAACTCAGGATAATGTGTCAAATAATGATGTTTAGGTCTCAGTTTAACATTGGAAAATAGTTTTTTTCTCCACCAACTTTTGGCACCACCAACTATTCTTTTCCCCTTTTCTGGTACTCTAACTGGTTTGTCCCTTTGATCGTGACTTGAATATTTAAAATCTCCTATTTTTTTATTTAAAAAGGAAAAAAGAACCATTTCTTAGAAACAAAATAATTTATCATAAGAATCAAATTATAAACTACAATTCCTTCAAGTAAATCATGGCCGAAGCAAACTGGTAATCATGGTTTGCATATGTGAAAACTATTGAGTTTATTGAAAACAGAATTAAATTTAATTCCTTGATAATGCTTCATTTTCTTCGTTTTTTTTTAATGATTCATTATATGAGTCAACAGTTCTCGTTTCGTAAACAATTGGTACGTATTCATTGCTTTGAATGGGTTGTTCACATTCCGGAGTATCATCATCGTCACTTTCTAGTGAAGGAATATCATCATCTTCAGATTCTTCGTCTAAGTCACTGCCTTCTTCTTCACAGGCCTCATCCTCTTCATACATTTCATGCTCTTGAACAGTCTCTTCGTCTATTTCATGTTCATATATGTCATCCACGCAAAATTCTTCATAATCTCGAGATCCTTCCTCTACTTGCGATTTTCCAAATTCATCATTGTTTATTTCTTCATCTGAATTGCTACTATCAGCTGAAGTTTCATTTTCTGTGTCATTCCCTTGATGTTTTTTCAGTTTATTATTTTTACTTGAACTTGGCCAAAACTCATCCCGAGTCATTAGACAATATCTGCAGAAATATTGCGTAGTGCTAAAATTCTCTACGAATCCTCCTAGACTATGGCCTCCCAAATTGTCAGTAGATATAAACGAAACAAAACCGAAGTTAGCCGACGCGGAGCGGCTGGTCGCTTGCTCCGGTCTCACTTCTGTCTGTGGCTCGGAAGTGCTAACTGCCGTGCGCTGTTTCTCTGCTTTCGCCATTCCGCAGTACGACCATTTCGTACCGTTCGTTATAAAACTGTTCGTGCATCCCCGCGACGGTGTGACCGCGTGTGAGTGCACCGCCTTGAACTATTGCATTTAGTGCATCTTTCTTAATTTGGATTAATTGTGTTTCCGCCCCGTCGAGGACGACGTGGCCATCAACCGTTGATAACCATTTCTGGAGTAGGCGCGACGCCTTTTGATTCTCGTTTGCACGACTGTGCTATTATGTAAGTGACTTCAAATAAACGCTGTACTTATTATTATTGATAACTTCCGCATTACTGCTTATTTCTCCTCTCACGGTTGACTTTACTCCATCCCGTGGAATAATCCTTTGATAACCCCAAAGACTATATATTACGTATATAGTCTGGCAAATTTCCCAAGCATAAGTACACTGCAAGTAACTTATGTTTAATACGAGCAGGGCCAATAGGATTCACTATCTCAAAACTATTGTGATATAAGATTATCCGAAGAGAAATGGGATTTTCAGTAACAAAAATATTTTGTTGGAAAACACTTCTATCAGTGAAATCTTTCAGAATATCTGAATTGTTTCTCTCTAGAATTTCTATATTAATATTCAGTGATTTGTCCTTAAACATAGATTTTAAAGTATTAATAATTGGAACATAATGAAAATGACATGTCTTTCCATTGATTTCACCTAAAGAAATTTGTATTAGAGCGACATATGTTAAACGTTCTTTGTCCCCTTTTTTTCTTTTGAAAGTTGATTTTAGTGTTGAATTGCAATTATTGAATAGATTTTCATTTAAAATAGTTTCTATTACGTTTTTTATTTCAATATCAGGAATTTCTGAGGGTAAAAATTAATTTTGAATAGTATGTTTTAACACATCCATTTTTAAATTATCATTATTTACTGTTGCAGTAACAAGATACTGAATAGTTGAAGCAGGTACTAAAAATTCTGCCTCTAATCTTAAATACATTTGAGCCATGTTCATTAAATATATGTCTGAAATTTTTTCTCTTGAATACTCATTTGTGATTTGTTTATTAATTTCTTCATTCTCAATAGAAACTTCATCATCATAATTATCCAATTCATTCTCAATGGAAACTTCATTAATATAATTATCCAATTCGTTATTGTCTCTTTCTTCGCATTCTACACGTATATTTATTTGTTCATTATTTTTCGATTTACTGGATGACATTGCACTAGAATATATGTCATTTTTGTGAATTTTTCTTGGGATACTGGATAAAGGTTATCATATAAAAGTTTTTGGGCTTAGTAAATACACTCTTGAACTATATAAAAATTTTTTTTTTATTTTGTACATTTTTACGACCACAAACGTCATCCAAGCGCAACACCTCGAAAAAAGGTAGGTCCGCCTTGTTGATAAAATCTCAGAGCAGGATTGTTTATTCAATTATTTCAAAAAATAAAAAAATGGTGAAGAAAAAACTTTAAAAAACGCTATTTTTTCGCCGATTTTCAACAAAAAAAAAATAGTAAAAATCAAAATTTTTGAAAAATTTTTATAGGCGACATAGCGATAGGTGTAAAGAATATTTGGTTCAAGTTTCATAAGGATCGGTCAAGTAGTTTCGAGAAAAACGCGTTTAAAGTTTTTTTTACAGAAAATTCGTAAAAAAATAATACTTACGCCTAGTCAACGATGCCTGCACCGTACAAAATCCCTTCAGATCGTTCGAAGAGTTGACTTTTTTCCAATCTTTCCTGTCTCCGCTTTGTTCTACCCTCTTTGGAAGCTTCCGATGAACGGCGGTTGCCTGTTTCGATACGCTGGCGGTCGCGAGATGTTACTCTTAACGCGGTCAGGCCGGTCAACGCGCTCGAGGTACCTACCTTTAAAGCGCTCAAAAGTAATGTTAGAGTTCTCGAATCGTTCTAAAATTTTGACACAATATTTCTGAATGTATTTACTTTCGAAATAAGTAAAAAAAATAGATTTTTCCAAAATGAGTTACTAGACTGACCCCTTAAGAGTACTTAATATGAATATTATATCAATAAATTCTACGGTTTTCAGTTTTGTAAAAGTGAATATTAAAAATGTTTTGAATAATGTTGTTAATCTCTATCTGTAGTCGTCGCCTTTAGTATTTTATTACGGTTGCGAATTAGGATTTAAAGTACCTTTTTAATCTAGCCATAGTTTATTGTACTGTTGGTGGGAAATATTTGGTACAGTTTAGGATTAAGGTCTTTTATGAGGCCATTCTTGTGTACTAATCTTTCTGACCGTACTATAATAATAAAATACTGAGGAATTTCAAGGTGACGAAAGAGCATCTGTTTCACCTAAACTTTAAATTGTTCTTTCTCCCTCTATCAACTTTAGCAAGGTTCATTCTTAGTCCTTAGCAGTCATCAAGTTTTGTACCAACACCAGATACTTTTGAAGACTCGAACGGTTCAGTCGATTGTACTCTATCAAATGTTTATTCTTTCTTCAACATTCAAAATTATATGTATCACCAATTTTTTAATGAAATTATTTTGAGATAATTTAATATTTGCGTATGGTTGAGTTGTTGAGTGTACCGTGGAAAAAATGAGTTACCTTCAACTCGAAGCTTAGGGTAATGGTTAGGGAGCTGGACTCGCGTCTCGTAGGTCATGCGTTCGATTCCTCCCGGTTCCGTGCGAAATTTTATTTGTTATATATGCGTTAAAATTTACAAATATCGATTATTTATAAGTATTTCCATAATATGTCAACGAATAAACCATGTTCTTGATTAATAATTATTTTTTATAAGATTTACTTTTATTTTTCAGCGTCTAGTCAGCGACTAACTAGCAGCTGGCTAGACCGTCTAGTCACAAACTTTGCAAAAGTGTTACAGGTATGGCAAGCCCCAGACTAGACCGTCTGATCTGCGCCAGATTAGAGTCTAGACGGTCTAGTTTGGGTCTAGCCAACGTCAGAAAATTTTTCCACTAGGGTAAACGAAATTGTCGTCTAGCATTTTTTTTAGAATTATAATACATTACCGTCCAAAATTGGCGGCACGCCTGTTTTTTACCAGTTGCTTAGAAAACAAATTGTCTATTAGTATTATTATTTCTATTGGTATTATTTTGGACGAAAATTTTGAATTAAATATTTTCAAAATTAGAGAAATTTAAGAAACTGCTAAAAAACAGGCTGACCAACAATTTTCGACTGTAGTGTAGCTTATTATACCGACAAGTAAAATATGTAATATTACATACCTTAAAATCCGTTGACCGTATTGAATATTGGATTGATGAAAATTGTTGAAGATTTGATGATGAAAATTGGATTGATAAAAGCACACTTTTAACTTTCACAGCTCACTAAAAAGTTTCGTTCAAGACACTGTGTCCGCATCAAGCAACAGTTTCGTACTAACTGATGTTTGAAAATCTCTTTTCGTTGACACTTTTTTTTATTAAAGTTTCTAGATATTTCCACATTTTATTACCACTTTTAAGGGAAACCCAAACACTCAGGTTAATTTTCACAAAGTGAGCCTTGCATTGAACTGAGAACAGATGATTGCAATTTAACAGCTTCGGACGGTCTTCGCTTTAAGGAAGCGTGACAAGCGTTTTTCTTACATTTTTTTATAAATTTTTTGTGATGAATAATACAGGCTAAATTGTCTGGTTTTTTGGGTATATTTACGAACTATTCAACAGTCATTATAAATTTAAGAACTAGCTGTGAAGTTGTATCAACTTTTGTGCTCATTCAATGAGCACTTTGCTTCCTGTAAGCAAATATGATTTGCTTCCTCATAAAGGAAGCATTAAACTTCGATATTACTTGTTTCCATTTATATTTCCAGTTATATTTGAAAAATTCATTTTTAAAAAATTAATGAAGCATTACTTTTTTATTTTTTAATGAAATACATTAATTATATAGGTCAATCGATTCGTCTCGACATAAAGACTATTCTTTTTCTTTACGTCAACTCAAGATTTTGATTATTTGAAAACATAGAGCGAAAAATTAACTATCAAAATTATAAATAAACATAACTTCCTTATTTTTTAATGAAATGCATTAATCATATAGGTCAATCGATTCGTCTCGATGAAAGGAATCTTCATTTCCCTTACACCAGCTTTAAATTTTCAATATTTGAGAAGTTATAGTGCAAAAATGAATTTTACAAAAATTATAAAAGTACATAAAACTTTTGAAATTAAATATTTTGTTAAACCATTGTAAGAAATTCAACTAGGTATATAGTGGAATAACCATGCAAAATTTCATCAATTTATCTCCACGCGTTTTCTAGAAATTGCTGGATCGTGACACACACACACATACACACACACCCATCCGGACATTTTTTCAGATCATCATATTAGATAATATTGATATATTACATTTTTGTTGGAGAAAATTCCTATATTTTCGGAAATTTAATCATTTTTCTGACCTTCTGGATGAATTTCCTAACTTTTCGGAAAATTTGCCAATATTCATGGAAAAATTCCAATATTGTTGGAAAAATTTTCCCATAAACATTGGAATAATTTCCTAATTTTTCGGAAATGTGATAATTTTCCGAAAATTGTGGATATATTTCCGAACTTTTCGGAAATTGCCCAGTATTTATGGAACTATTACCAATTGTCTTCGGAAAAAAATTTTTCCCAGGAATTTCGGAAATATTTCCTACTATTTCATAGGAAGAATTTCCACAATTTTTTACAGTTGAATTTACAGCTTAAGAGCGTTGGATCCAATTATTAAGCTCAAAATTCCATTCTCCATTTTACTCAACGAAAATAATAGATAAATATTTTTTCGTTCTGAAGTGCTAATCTTTTTTCAAATCTAAGACTGCAGACAGAGCGAAAAAATATTTAATTTCAATACATTTTGCATAAAACGAAGAATTCAAAATCCAACTTCAAAATAGGGTATTTTAGGAAATAAAAAATATATAAATAAATTTTTAAATATAATTGACAAAACTCACCGAATTTGTTTTTGTCCAGTTTTTAAATGATGGGTCGCTTTCACTTTTAGATACTAGAGGTCCACCCATGGTTAAGATGTAATTGTTTTCTCAGGATTACTATGTGAAATTTCAAGCACCAAAACTTGCACTTGAAGCACCTTTGAATTCCTAAAAACAACTGACAATATTTTTGAAGCTGGATTTATACAACGCCAAGAGTGTCCAAGAGTGGGAGAAGAAACCTTTTCTATTGGCCAATTTTTAGAAAAAAGAACAGTACAGTTTTCACTTTTGATCTGGGACTAAGATAGGTAGCAGCCGAAATATATATTGTGGCTCATAAATAACACTAAATTATAATAGCTAAATAGCTAATACCCAATAATTATATCTAGTTTTCCCAAATCTGTCTTGAAAATGATTGGACTGAAGTATCTGACGTCAAGTCTGACGAAAAAAATTTTTTTTTTTATTATTATTCTAAATGATCAAAATACTTAAAAAAACGTTAAAAACAATGTTTTATACCATTTTAATGTTTTTAATGCAAAAATAACAAGTCAAAATTGACAATAATGTGCGATATGCACCATTTCAGGGCTTGACGGTCGATTTTCGGGTCGAAATTATCAAACGTGACCAATGGCACCCAGTACATTCGAAAGGTATTGTAAAAAGGTGTTGATCATCATTTTTTGAAATTTTTGACATTGGGGGAAGACTGTCAAAAATGACAAAAACTGCGCGAAACGCACCATTTAAGATCTTGACGGTCGATTTTCGGGTCGAAATTATCAAACGTGACCAATGGCACCCAGTACATTCGAAAGGTATTGTAAAAAGGTGTTGATCATCATTTTTTGAAATTTTTGACATTGGGGGAAGACTGTCAAAAATGACAAAAACTGCGCGAAACGCACCATTTAAGATCTTGACGGTCGATTTTCGGGTCGAAATTATCAAACGTGACCAATGGCACCCAGTACATTCGAAAGGTATTGTAAAAAGGTGTTGAACATCTTTTTTTGAAATTTTTGACATTGGGGGAAGACTGTCAAAAATGACAAAAACTGCGCGAAACGCACCATTTAAGATCTTGACGGTCGATTTTCGGGTCGAAATTATCAAACG
>UCOH01009462.1:0-14184 GCA_900474275.1 Synergus japonicus
ATGTGGACATGGTCAAAGCGACCATCCGGAGCAATGATCTTGTTAGGAATAAATTTAACATGCCTGGAAATTTTCGATTGCTGGCAGTCAAGGCAATTCCTACAAAGTTTAGCGATATCACGGTTCATATTGGGCCAGAAATAGCGTTGGCGAATCATCCTGTTAGTTACCTTAGCGCTAGGATGTGCAGGGCTGTGGAAAAGCTCAAAAATCCGTTGACGAAGAGACTTCGGAATAAAAGGTCTCAGGTCGTCACTAGAAGATTCGCAATACAAGCTTACATGGTCAGAACCAAGTATGAAACGCTTTAACCTTGCGTTGAGTTCAGGAGTATTACACAACTCTTTGAGCTCCTCATCAGTTTCCTGATGTTCAGCAATTTCGAAGAGGCTAAATTGAGTCGGCAATCGTATAGCATCAATACGAGACAAAGAGTCAGCCACGATATTCTCAACACCGGCAACATGCTGGATACAAGTAGTGAACTGATCGATAAAGGAGAGTTGTCGAGCTTGGCGTGGAGAAGCTTTTTCAGATTTCTGCATGAAGGCATAAATCAAGGGCTTGTGATCCGTCAAAAGTTTAAATTCCCTGCCTTCCAAAAAATACTTGAAGTATTTAATAGCCTCAAACGCAGCAGTAAGCTCGCGATCGTAAGCGCTATAGTTTCTTTGTGTTGGTGTGAACTTCTGGGAGAAAAAAGCGAGAGGAACTCATGAACTTCCTGAAAATTGCTCTAAAACGGCACCCATGGCAAAATCCGAAGCGTCGGTCACAACCCTGATTTTAGCGTTAATGGAAGGATGAGCCAGAAGAACTGCGTTGGATAGATCAAATTTTATCTTCTCGAACGCTTGTTCAGCTTCAGCAGTCCAAATAACCTCTCTTTTGTCGTTCTTTTTAGAGTCATGCAAATACACATGGAGTGTGTGTCTGTGCAGCATGAGGAAGGCTGCGGCGATAAAAGTTTATCATTCCCAAAAACCTACGCAGATCAACTACCGTTTTGGGTTTCGGGAATTCAACAATAGCCTTGACTTTTTCAGTTGTTGGTTTTATCCCATCAGCTGAAATACTGTATCCGAGGAAAGTCAATTCCTTGACGCCAAATGTACATTTATCAGCGTTAATCCTCAAACCAGCCTTTTTGAGTCTGTCAAAGACTGTGCGCAGATGAGTCTCATGCTCCTCCAAAGATGAGGAAGCAATGAGAATGTCATCTATGTAGACAAACACATAATCAAGATCTGATAGGAAACTATCTACGTATCTTTGGAAAGTTTGGGCTGCATTTCGCAAGCCAAACGTCATGCGCGTATATTCAAAAAGGCCAAACGGAGTAATCACTGCTGTTTTTGGAATGTCCTCAGGAGCCACAGGAATCTGCTGAAAAGCTCGTTTTAGGTCAACTGAAGAAAAAATGCTTTTGCCAGACAAATTGACTGTAAAATCATGTAAGAGTGAAACTGGATACCTGTCTGGAGTAGTTATAGCATTGAGGCGGCGGTTATCACCGCATACTCGCCAATTACCTTCCTTTTTGCTGGCTAGATGAATAGGGCTAGCCCAAGGACTATCTGAAGGTCTGCAGACTCTGAGCTCGCACAGTTTTTTAAATTCCGCTTTAGCAGCCTTGAGTTTGTCAGGTGCGAGGCGTCGAGGACGTTCTGCTACAGGTGGTCCTTGAGTAACAATGTGATGGAAAACCTTACTAGAATGCAAAGGAATATATTGTGAAAGTCCGATAAGTTCTTTATACTCAGATAAGATTTGCGAAAATCTGGAAGTCAACTGAAAGGTGCAGATTGAGGCTTGATTAGAGAAAACAACTCCCCCGATAGAACTAATGTTAGTAAGAGGATCTATATAATCCTTTCCCGTGGACATCAACCAGAAGACGGTAGTGATCTAGCAAATCAGCTCCAATTATCGGGTAAGGAACTGCCGCAATACAGAAATTCCACACTATAGGACGACGGAGACCCAGATCAAGGGATAGTATAGTTCCACCAAAAGTTTGAATATCTCAGTTATTAGCTAAAAACAGTTTAAAATCTAAAAGACGTTTCGCCGAATTTTTGGCAACGGGCAGGATCGAAATGTCTGCACCGGTGTCAATTAAAAATTTTCTTCCGGATTTCTTATCACGGATCAGGAGACGCTTTGAAGTAATAGGAACCCGAACATTCACGTCACCAACGTGGGCTCCAGCTAGTTTTCCGACTGTGTGTCACTCTGCCAAGAACAGGGTTTCTTGCAAAAACGCTCTTTATCCCCGAATTTACGATGCAAGCGACACATGTCGAATTCAGTTTTTGGCTTTCTTTGTTTGTCAGTTCTACGCTGAAAACGCGAACGCGAACGTGTTATCTTAGAGATTATAAGCTCAAGTTGTGAAGCCAGACGATCGACTTTAGCATTTAATTTATCCATATCCGATTTATTTTGCTTAGAGGAACCGGGGATGTTGGTGGAAACCGCTGCGATAAACGAGTTATTTGGATTCGAAACCTCAACAACCTTATCGGCTAATTCGGCAAGTTCTTGTAAGTCATCGATTTTCGAAGAAGCTAAAATTGCGCGCGATTGACTAGGAAGTTGTTCCAAAAAAATCGATTTGAGAACTGTATCACTGCAGGTCCCATCATTTGAGTTACGCAAACGACACAGAATCAAAGAAGGTCTACCCTCTGTTAAGACTTCGCCTTTTAACAATTGTCGCAAGCGACTTTCGGAAGAACACGAATACGTTGAAATTATACGCTCTTTGACTTTTTCGTAATAATCTTCCGGTTTCACGGCGGCAGTGATTGAGTATTTAATACACGAGGTTACTTCAAACCCTAACGCCGGAATGATATAATCTACTTTAGTAGTATCTACAGAAATTCGCGCATTACGGAAGCTTGACTCGACATGGATAAACCACAAAGCGGGATCTTGTCGAAAAAAATCAGGTAGTTTAGGAACTCGATAAGAGTCTACGCGAGCATGAGGAACTCCCGCATTCTGAAACTCCTCAAAACGAGCTCGCAGCTCTTCAAGCTGGACATTGGCTAACGCTAACGCTGCTTCGTTATCGGCCATAATCGGAATTTCGATGAAACACACAAGTTTGAAAACTGACAACAATCTTGCAAAGATTATATGATTAAGCTTTTCGCAAAAGAACCGAACCACTAAAAGAACGCAGATTGACACAATAATAGCACTACTTACGTAAAGAATTTTCGTTGATTAAAAAGTTCACAAAGAGTAGTATGCAGGTAGTTACAACGGAAATTGTACAATATACCTTCGAAAAAATCTTCTTGCTTGATGGCTGAACATCCGATGACAGATACCTGTTGTCGTCCAAGGGTTGCAAATAAGAATTCCTCAAATAAATTTTCAGATAAAAAGTGCATGGGCTAACTCCAGGAAAACGTTGAAAATCTGATGCAACATGTGTTAAATATGACGGCGCTCATCCGCGCTGGTCCTTTTGAAGCGTAGACGGATTGGAGTTTTAGCCATACCTCGCGGGACGTAGTGCAGCCTCGAATTTGCGCGAGTTCTGAGGGGTTAATCGCTAAGATCAGGTCGGCCTTTGCCTTGCGATCGTTCGTTGTCCATGTTTTAATGGTGGCTTGCACACACACGAGTTTCGCGCCTTCCCCTGCCTCGACAGGTTTCACTATTTCTCCGGAAGCGTATCCTCAAGTATCGTTTTTCACTAGTAAAGCTTAAGCTTGAATACACCACGTATCGTAATTGTCGCGGGTAAGCGTTTCAAGTCTCGTTGTCGTCGTCGCGTGCGCCATTTTCTTTGGCTGGCGTCTCGACCTTTCGCGTTCTCGCACACAGTAATTCTCTTACTCGACTCTTCGCGCTCGCGAACTAATTTCACTCATTTTTATCGTGCTCAGTATTAATCTGGGCCCATACCCCATTAGCGAGGTTATAACACAGTGAGACACGATTTAATTATACAAGAGAATAACTTTATTATACCCGTGTAGTGTGAGCATTACAGAGCAACTTAAGCGACTGATTTGTGTGTCTGAAGTGTTATAGTATGTGTGAACGAAACATAAGTAGTGGGGGTTAAAGGCAGTAGTGCCAAATAAAGAAACAAACATAAAGTTAGAGATAATTGTACATCTAACAATTTTTAAATCTTAAAAATCGAAGTCCCAGCAAAATGAGTAATCCTGGAAAAGAAGTAAAATATAACTAAATTCTAAGAAGTATTAAGGCTGATGGAATTTGAAAATTCCTCACGTAGAAAAACTCAGATCCCAGGGACGCAACTAGCACGGAGTTTTGGTTGTCAGAACACCTAGACAGTAATTCGAGTATACCTACTTGCAATATGCATGGTTGTCTAAATTATTAGATGGATAATACAATTCCACAATCAACGCACTTTTTGAGGGTTTTTAATCTGTTCTTTTTGTTTTTTTTTTATTTATTTTTAATGTGTAGGGTGGCCCCGACACCCACTGTCTTGAGACCCTTGTTGTCTTTTTACAGATTTTGACAGTTTGTTGACAGTTTTTACTTTCAGATTCCATCGCCCTTAATTGAAAATATTATGCACTGTTTAAATTTTTTCGATTTATAAATATATATAATTTTAACGTTTAAACATTTAAAACTCCAGCACAAAATCATTTAAAGTTAATGAATATTAATATAATATTATACATAATTGTATTATCATTCAGTTAATTATATAATTTACTCATTTTCATATTATAATAGATATATAAGAATCGCGCGGAACATTCAAATCATTAAAAATGTAAATTTACTGAATCTCTTTCTAATAAGTACGAATCAATGGTATAAATTGAATCAGAATCTAATACCATTATAAAATGAAAACTAACTATATATAATAATACGTATTATTTATATTAATATCACATTTAAAATATGTTACTCCTGAAAAAACAGAACCTCAAAATCTACGTATATAAAAATCGCGCGAAATATTCAAATCATTAAAATAACCAATTTCTTGAATTTCATTCAATTTGCAGATACAAATAGAAATAAATGAATATTATAATCTATTCTATTATAATATAATCCTAATATTAACATTAATAATATACATATATTATTCATTCATTATATTATATATAATAGTATTAATATTAATATTCTCCACCTGAAATACCTAACCTCAACATCAAAACGCATCAAAATATTAAAATCGACAATTCCTTCATTTTCTTTCATATGTGAATCTAGGAAATATAAATAGCATAGACCGCCCGAAGTTTTCCGACGGCAATCGTACATCTTCGGGTTTTCAAACTCAGAAGAGGAGAATTTGCTGCGCGCTCATCAAGGCCATTGGCTCTCTTATGGAGGGTCCGGAAATAAATGATACATCAACCCAGATACAATCCGATTAAGTGCCGGATCTGAACTGCGGGTACAAAAACCGTCCTGGCGGAAAGTTCGGATAGAAAGAAATGTATCCTTTTGAATCAATTTCATTCCGGAATTTGTATCCGAAGCAAACAGTTTTATTCCGATCTAATCTGAAATCCGATCAAAGATTCCTATCCTAATCAATCCGAGGTCGATTTAAGGATTCCTATCCGATTTAATCCGAAATGAAAAAAAGGATTCTAATCCGAGCTAATCTGAGGTCTATCCTCGATTTCTATCCTACTGAATCCGAGGTTAAAGGAAGGTTTTCAATCCGAGTGAATCCAATCTGATCCGAGATCGAAGCAAGGATTCCAATCTAAAGTGAAGGATGCTCTTCAGCGGCATATTTGCACTTACATTTTTTAAGACATAAATTTCATTTTTAAGTGATTAGTCACAACTTTTTCGGATTCATTCGGATTGAAAAGAATAGAAAATAAGTTCGGATTGGTATCGGATTAAAGCTACGGATTAGAAAGGATTAACAGTAGTTCGGATTGATTTCGGATTAATTCGGATTGAGGGCACAGATTGAAAAGGATTGAGCGGCAACTTCAGTTTAGAACTACGGATAGAAAAGGATTAAAATTCGTTCGGATTGATTTCGGATTGATTCGGATTGGAATTCGGATTGAAACTTTGTTCGCATTAAAATTGTATTCATTTGGTTTGGTATCGGATTCATTCGGTTTAAAGCAGGATTCACTTGGATTTAACTTTATAGAGATTGACGGATTGGAAAAGATTAAAAAGGATTAAAAAATCTTTTTTGATGCGGCTCGGATTCATTCGGATTGATTGTTCGGATTGAAATGTGAGATCGGTTTAGTTTCGGATTCAATCGGATTAGACGGACGGATTGAAAAGTGTGTTCGGATTGATTTGAATTGGAAGTTCGGACTAAGTGCGATGGAATCTGAAAGTAAAAACTGTCAACAAACTGTCAAAAATTGTCAAAATCTGTAGAAAGACACAAGTCTATCACCAGGATTTTCAAATATCCCCTCAAAGGCAAAAGAGGGAAAATTTCTATGTTTTTTATAGCAACAAATAGAGAGAAGAAATGAATCGAGGGGGCTTGATGATCAGTTCTTCGAAAACTCACTTTTTTGGTCCCAAAATAGCGTGTTTTATTTTCTGTCGAAAACGGCGGACATTTTGACTTCCATATTGGAAGAAACTAAATATTGATTCCTGCTAGAGAAATTCTGCAATTGACTGTAATCTGCCGCGCGATTCAAAATCGAATTAAATTAACCAATGGGAACATTTCTCTAGCAGGAAACCAACACGTGCTGCGCGCAGGGTGCCACTGTCGCAGCTGTCAATATTTAGTTTCTTCCATCATGAAAGTCAAAATGTCCGCCGTTTCTGACAAGAAATAATTACACGCTATTTTGGGACTATAAATGTGAGTTTTCGAAGAACTGATCATCAAGCCCCCTCGATTAATTTCTTCTCTTTATTTGTTGCTATCAAAAACAGAGAAATTTTCCCTCTTTTACCTTTGAGAGGGTATTTGAAAATGCATCAGATAAGTTGACAGAATGAGATAGGCGCGTAACAAGTGTCTCAAGACAGTGGGTGTCGGGAGCCACCCTACACATTAAAAATAAATAAAAAAAAAACAAAAAGAACAGATTATAAACCCTCAAAAAGTGCGTTTATTGTGGAATTGTATTATCCGTCTAATAATTTAGACAACCATGCATATTGCAAGTAGGTATACTCGAATTACTGTATGGGTGTTCTGACACTCAGAACCCCGTGCTAGTCGCGTCCCTGGGATCTGAGTTTTTCTACATGAGGAATTTTCAAATTCCATCAGCCTTAAAAAGTGTATTCGAATAGATTTCGGATTCATTCGAATTAGGGGCCACAGATTAAACTAGCTATGAAGTTGTATCAACTTTTGTGCTCATTCAATGAGCACTTTGCTTCCTGTAAGCAAATATGATTTGCTCCCTCATAGAGGAAGCATTAAGCTTCGATATTACTTGTTTCCATTTATATTTCCAGTTATATTTGAAAAATTCATTTTTAAAAAATTAATGAAGCATTATTTTTTAATGAAATACATTAATCATATAGGTCAATCGATTCATCTCAACGTAGGGAATCTTCATTTTCCTTACGTCAACTCAAGATTTTGATTATTTCAAAACAGACCGAAAAATTAACTTTCAAAATTATAAATAAACATAACTTCCTTATTTTTTAATGAAATGCATTAATCATATAGGTGAATCGATTCGTTTTGCTGAAAGGAATATTCATTTCCTTTATACTAGCTTTAAATTTTCAATATTTGAGAAGTTATAGTGGAAAAATGAATTTTACGAAAATTATAAAAGTACATAAAACTTTTTAAATTAAATATTTTGTAAAACCCTTAAAAGAAATTCAACTAGGTGCATAGTTAAATAAGTATGCAAAATTTCATCAATTTATCTCTACGCGTTTTCAAGATATTGCAGGATCGTGACACACACACACACACACACACACATCCGGACAATTTTTCAGGACATCATACTAGATATATTGCCCTTGAAATATGTTCAAAAAAACCTTTTTTAGGAAACTGGATTTTGTCATCACTACAAAGCTTTCTCTATGAGGAAGCAAAATGATTAAAAGGTAAGCTTCGGATTATATCGGAATGAATCTGTTTGGTTCGGACACAAATTCCGGAATGATTCGAAAATTTTCAGATTGGTTCAGAATAGATTTCAATCCGAACCTTCCGCCAGGACAGGTACAATTCCAATAGCGCCGGATAAAAAACAACTTCCACCCGGTGCTTATCTGGATTTTATCGGTCATTTTTAGCAGGACAGTCAAATTCCTACCTCACGATCGTCCATTCATTTTAATTTTAATGTGTGAAACCAAAGATATTCGAAACTTTGAAATGAGGTCAGGTTTCAGGTTAGGATGGTTACTTTTTGCAAGTAAAAAGGTTTTAGGACGGTACTTTTTGCAGAAAAAATTATAAATGTCAAAAGGTGTTAAGTAAATAGGATGTAAATGAAAATTGGTCACAGCTAAATTGCATTAAACATCATTTATATTTTAATATGACGAAAATTTTTACATTTTCGTGTATATAAACTTTGTCGTATAATTTCCCTGATGGAAGTAAAGAGATAGAAATTAGTTACTTTACTATCTCCTTTCTTTCTTTAAGATAGACGGGGATAAAGATTGTTTAACCCTTTCTATATCTTGCCTATCCTTGTCTATATTTTTCTATCTCCATCTCAATCCACATCCAAGCCTATTGGGATTCGCTGTGGGGACTAGCCAGTCTGCAGAATGGCTATGTTCCCCCTTCCATTTCCATCGTCTTTACAGCATGGCTCAGCGACAACATCCTACGCTGAGAAGCTAGACGGCCCGGGTTCGATTCCCGACATCTAAGAAAAATCTTCTTCCCTGTGTCTAAGGCAAGGTCCGTTCACACTGCCTTACTGATGAGTCCAGTGAACGGACCTGGGACGAAACATAGAAGAGAGAACTTATAAGATGGCTGAATGCCATATACGTAGGTTACATCCTTTAACCCTACATCGCTGCACTGCGATACGTCACCTGGGGGTAGAATTTGGAACGTTCAAAAACAGGTAGATTTTAACTTTTTGCATGGGCGATCGCACAAAAATACAGATTTATTATAAAATAAATTAAAATTGCTCCTATCAATTCGTATTACCCTATTCCTTCCTATCTTTCGCCTATTTTCGTCTATACCTTTCTATCCCTTTGACAATCAAAATCGCTCTAATGTATCTCTCTCAATTCTCACTTCTACATCCCTTTCTATATCTCGTCTACACTCTCGTTCTTATCGATACTTGTTATACTCAAGAGAGCTAGAAAAGAATTGAAATGATTAAAAAAGGATAGATATGAATAAAATGGTAGAAATTGAAAAGGATTAGCGTGGTATTAGATTGTAAGAGGTAGGTAAGGATTTAAATTATTCTCAACGTAAAGAAACGTAAATTTAATTAATTACAAAATTGAATAGATTATTAAATATTTAAGTAATATTTATAAGTTCCCATTCACTCACGTAACACAAAAATTCACACGATATTTAGGAATTGAGGTAGCTTAGGCGAAAATTTTCTCCTCTCGTCTCTTCTTTGTGACGACGGTTCCAGGTTTATGTTGAGCGTCCGGATGATTAAGAAGCTCTGGTGGGCAGGTAGAAATTGGACTTCCGAGAATTGTCTGCTTAAGATCATAGAAGAGGTGACTGTCGTCTTTCGTGCAGAAAGAAATGGCGAGACCAGTTTTTCCTGCACGACCGGTTCTTCCAATACGATGCGTGTAATCTGGAATTAAATAAAAAATAAGTTTATCGAATAAATAAATAAGGAAATAAATAATATAAAATCAAATTCATCAACATACCCTCAATTGTTTTAGCCATGTCATAATTAATAACCATAGACACATCCTTGATGTCTATTCCTCTTCCGGCAACGTCCGTAGCCACCAGAATATCCTTACTTCCACCTTTAAGCGACGCCAAGGCGTATTCTCTCTGTTCCTGTCCTTTACCTCCATGCAAGGTACAAGCGTTGTACTGTAAAATAAAAATATAAAATCTTATTTTTAAACATCCATAAATATTCAATAAAATTGAAAAAGAAACTTATAATACAAAATTAAAATTTTCTTAAATTTTTCATCTTATTTAAATTTTTATTACCCCAAGTTTCTCGAGCCCTCTCGCAAGAACATCCGCTCCCTTTTTCTGGTTGACGAAAATGATAACAGGCGGCTCAACTCCTCTGCTGAGAATTTCCATAAGTTTCCTGCGTTTGTCGGACTCTCCCATAATATGAACGATTTGTTCGGTTCTTTCTGTTGGTTTTCCGGCGCTACCAATGTAAACGAAAGCTGGACGTCGGAGATAAGTTCGTGCCAGCCTTTCAACTGCCGCAGGCATCGTCGCCGTAAACATCACAGTCTAAAAAACAAATTACATTTTATTTTAATTATTATTCCTTGATTCTTATGTTTGAAAAATAAAAAAGGGGAATAACTTACCTGTCTGTACTTCTTCTTCGTGTTGTAATTCGCCAGTAGTTTCTCTTCGTTCTCGGCATCCTCATTGTCTGGCTTCAAATTCGTGACAGGCATATACTCCAAAATTTTCTGGACGTCTGGCTCGAAACCCATGTCTATCATTCTGTCAGCTTCGTCCAAAACGATGTATGTACACTGATTTAGAACTAAGTATCTATTTTCTAGAACGTCGATCAATCGACCAGGCGTAGCGATGACGATCTGAAAGAGAAACAATTCCAGAATTAAAATATGTAACTACTTTTAAATTTCGGAAGCTCACACAGGACGGAAAAAAGTTTTAAAACTCGAACTTACCTCGCATCCCATTCTTAATCTGAAACCCTGTTCTTCTCTTGAAAGACCTCCGACAACGACGACGGTTCTAATTCCCAACGGTCCACCAAATTTATTCGTTTCCTCTTCGATCTGCTGCGCCAACTCACTGAAAGGTATAACATTTAATATTTAATCCAGTCAGGTCTACTATTAGCTTCTAGATTTTAAATTTGGAAGAAAATTACCGAGTAGGGGCGAGAATAATTGAATAAGGTCCTTGATCCGCCTCCTCGATTCTCTCAATTTTTGGAAGACTCGTAATCCACAACAAAAGGGGAATCAAGAACGCGAGTGTTTTTCCGGAACCGGTTTCGGCAACACCGATTATGTCCCGATTTTGCAGACCGATTGGTATCGCCTGTCTCTGAATAGGAGTTAAATCCTTATAACCAACTTTATCGATAATATCCAGAATCTCTTTTGGAAATGCAGACTCTTTCCAGGATCTAATCGGATCCGGAATTTTCCCACCCTTGATCGTTATATTATAATCCTCGCGGAAAATTCTCCAGTCTCGTTCCGTCATTTCGGTCAAGCCTTTTTCTGACCAATGCCTGTCGTCCCACTTTTGCTTCTCCTCTTTCCGTTTCACTTTTTTCAAACGCATCCTGAAACAAAAATTGCATTAGCTCTGATTTTTAAATTTCAAATTTTTCTGTATGAATTAAACTGAATATAGAAAGTTAATTACTTTTCCTGTTCCTTTTCAGCCTCGGTTCTCCTTTTTTCTAAAAGTTCTCCATAGAATTTGCTCTGGTCTCTTTTCTGTGCCTTGATATCAATACCTGCGAGGTTTCCTCTTCCGTAAAATTGAACCTGGTGTCGCTCTTTGTAAATAGCGTTATAATCCACGGAAGTGTCTTCAGAAGTGTCCCAATCAAAAACGAACTTTCGATCATTGAGTCTCCTCACTCGTCGTTTTTTTTTAACAAGCCCCAGATATCTTTCCTTTATTGCCTCAACTTCTTTCTCTTTGTCTTTGTCCTTGGCTTCTTCCTCCCTCGATCTCTGATTTTCCCTTCTTCTATCGCGATCATCCCATTCTCGATCTTTTCCAGAACTAGACCCTTCTCCATGATTCAAAATCTTCCTTTCCTCTTCCTGCCTCTTCTTCATCGCTTCAACTTCCTCCTGTCTTTTCTGCAAAGCCAGAATTGCTCTTTCCTCTTTTGTTAGAAACTTTGGCTTAGATCTCGCCTCCTCATCTGCTTTTTTCTTTGCAAGCAACTCTTCTAAACTCAAAGGCTCCCTTTTCGGAGGATGTTTCATCTTTTCGTCCTTCTCATCCTCATCTTCAATTAACCAGCTTTTCTGTTCTTTTCCATCCTTTTTTCCTTCATCCTCGACCGAAAAATTGGGACTTGACTTGCGCTTTTTCTCGTCCTTCTTTTCTTTACCATCCTTTCGATCTCGGGATCTATCCCGTTCTCTGGATCTATCTCGTTCTCTAGATCTATCCCGCTCTCTGGATCTCTCTCGTGATCTGGAACGCTTTCTATCCTGAAATTCGTAGTATTATGTCTTTATTTCTAAAAGGGAATATTCTCTCTTATAAATAAAGGATACACTGTCGAAAAGGGAGAGGTACCTCTCCAATTTCTCAAGGTACGTATACCTATGTATTTTGATGGGCAGATTACAAATGATAGTGAAAATTTACGCAAACTTGATTTTCAAGGTCAAACTCCCAAAAAACTGATTTCTTTAGCAGTTTTTTTTTGCCTTTATCTCAGTCAATTCGATGAGATCTACAACTTTTATTTGAAAAATTTTATAACCTTTTTCATATTGCCTGCGGGATAAATGTCAAAAAAATAGATTTTTGTCGGTGCACCATGAAAATCTACTAGTCGCCAATTTTCAATAATATCATACTTGTAATCAAAGCGTCAAAATACGTAAATACAGTGACTTTAAAATTAATGGGAGTTTTTCTCTTTTTGGAAGTTCATCTGAAATAAAAAAAAAGAAAATATAAACAAATAAAATATGTATAAATAAAAAACAATAATTACCTTTTTCCTGTCTTTTGAACGACTTCTCGATCTTTTTCGTTCCCTTCGTTCGCGATCTCTCGTTCTTTCTCTTTCTCTTTCTCTTTCTCTTTCTCTTTCCCGATCACGATCTCTTTCCCTCGATCTGCTCCTCCTTGCCATTTTTTTATCGTGATTCATTATTGCTAACTTTTAATTAATATGCAAAACGTCAGAAACTTGCAAAAATTAAAAGAGAATCGCAAATTTTTACGAAAAGTGAGGTTATGTCATGACAATAAAGCTCATAACCACTCATCAAACTTTCACAAACAAATAGCAAAACTTTCAACAAAATTTACATTATTACGAGAAAAGTAACTAAAATCTCAACATTAATTCCAGACTATTTAGATTTTACCGATAAATTAACTCAAAATTACTGAAATAAAAAAAAATGATCTGAAACGTTTCTTGTTTTTAGATTTGAACTTTCAAAATTGAAAGAAAAATTATAAATAGCTAACACACAGCTTTTATCAGAATAGGATTTATGAAAAAGAACACAATTTTCTTAAAGATTTACACAACTTTTTCCACTTTTTCACATTATTTGCTTACACCCAGGGATGGGTTGTAACGCGTCACTCGAGGTTTTCGACGTATGTTACCTAAATGAGGTAACATGCCGTAACAAATTGTAGAAAACTTGTAACATACCTATCCAAAATGGCGGACCAATACTCGAGTATAACCGTGGTACTAATATCTTTGACAGTACTACATACATATACTTGAGATTTTTAATACGCATTTACGCATCTCCCTCTCTCTCTCACTCTTTGATAAAATCGATACCATCGTTGTTGTTCCGTCCGTCCGTGTGTGTCCATCGCCTTAGATTCGATATGCACATTTTTTTATATCACACAAGCAGACGCCAGTGTCTCCAGATCGTGGGATTTTTCGGCCCCCACCACGGTTCCCCGTGGGAGCAATACATTCAAACGTAGCGTGTCGGTGAAAAGTCCATGCTTCACGCTGCGTACATTACACGAAAATGCACGAAGTTTCTAGCCGAACTCGACCGATCTGACGACCAGCTTCTCCGGCTATTTGAGTACTATTTGAGTTTCAAGCTGATTTTCTGTTTTACGGAAATTCACGCGTTGACAACCAAAATAAAGTCTTCTGCTAGTATACATACTATCAAATATTATGAAGACTAATGGTAATGATTATGATTATGTTTTTCAGGTATTTTTTATGAATGTTTCAGGTAATTCAATTCTACAGGATATTATATTTTAATGAACTTTAGATTCATAAGTTAAAATATATTGAATATATTGTATGAGCT
>UCOH01009466.1:0-16463 GCA_900474275.1 Synergus japonicus
GCCTCCAATGTCACCTATTGTTGTGGAAAATAATCAACTCGGAAACTCTACATCTAGAAAGTTCGAGAATGCGTCTATATCTAGAAGGTTCGGAATTTCTTGAATTGTGTAAACACCAGGTGTACTGAGCAATTAGGTTTAAAGTAATAAAACGCAGGTATAAAAGGACGGACGCTCTCCGCTTTAATTTAAGTTGGTCAGTTTGTCCCTTTCGAGCCCGAAGCTTTTCGAAGGCAATCGTACATCTTCGGTTTTTCAAATTCAGAAGAGGAGAAATTGCTGCGCGCGCAATCATTACGGTCTCCTACTATTTTCACACGGACATAGCCTCTTCATTGTGTGCGAGGGCATCTGATTTCAGATCTGGGCACACTGCGCAAGATTCGCTCCTCCCAATAGTTCTACGTGCGCGTAACTATACTTACACTCGACGGTGTAAACCGGCTCACGTGGATTTATTAAATCTAGCTAGAAAAGTTTAAGACTTGTCAGTGTCATTAAATTAGGGTGGCGTCTCATGGATCCGGAATGCGTTTTTGATAGAGCAATGAGAGTGAGAGAGACACACTAATACTACTGTAATAAGAATGAAAGAGAAAGATATCTATTTTTGTCTCTTCCACTCTCATGAGTTTGCGTTCGACGCTGCATCAAAATTCAAAACGCAATCATGGACGCCAGCCTGAGAAATATGCATTTCCACGCCTCAACGGCGGGAAATGAGACGCTGCACAGAATCGAATTTTAAACATTTTTGAAAGCAAATTTGTTAAAATTAATTACAAGTTTTGTAATTAATTAATTAATTAATTTTTTGCCTGGGGTACTTAGGTAAAATTTATGTTTGAAAATTATTTTCTACATGGGTGTGTTTCTCTATGAACTTTATTTTTACAATATTTTTTGAAATATAAATAAATAAATTAGTGCATATTTAATATAAAAATTCTTTAAGTTGTATAATGCTTTGAAAGACTTTCTATTGCAGTATCATGAAGAAATATTATATGATGACATTGAGATATTTAATCCTCTTAATTCAGCGTTTCTTTTAAAGATTTGTTGTGATGACTGATATATTTCATATCAAGTATCTTTACTGGCGACAATAAAATTATATTATAGTTTATAATTACAATAGAATAATGTCGGATCCTTTTTTCTTTGATTTTTTTCTCTATTCTCTATTAATTATGAATTTAACAAGTACTAATAAATAAAAAATATTGGAATTTTGGAATTAATTATCGATTCAAATTTTAACTGAACAAGCAATTTTTTTTGTTTTTAGTTGATTGTTTCACACTGGTTAATTAGCTCTCTAATTAAGATCGTTTGAATGAATTTTTTCGATCAATAAAAGAAGCATAATTGAAATCTGAACAGAATTTATGGTCTGCAGTCACAGTTCATTGTTAACTTTTACTTCAAGAGTTTCTAATAATGGCCATGGTGGGAATAGTAAGTCAAAAGCATTACTTTTTGGTACCATTTTTTATAGTAGTTTTTTTAATTCTTTCTAAAAAAATCGTATCTGAAAAATTATACTAATATCGTCTGATTTTAAATTAGAAACCATAAAGTTGGGATATTAAAATAAATGAAATTAAGGATTTAATACCCTACAAATTAAGTGAAACATTTTCAATTTTCATATTAAGTATACTTCACTTTCATCATATTCTTTTTTATTATCCCATTTGTTTTTTTTTTGGAGGCATTTTTTTATTTCTTGAAAATAACTGTATTTTGTAGAAGCTACTGGTTTGCAGTCTTCTGGTAGGAATTGTTTCTACTAAGCCAGTCGAAACCGATACAGACTATCGTCAATTTCAAAATTCAGGGGGAAGTTCTTATTCTTCTCCAATTTTATCTGGAGGATATGGAGTTACTCAAGGAACTTATTCTGCATATCCTGTAGGATACGCCATACCTCAGCAAATGCAACCATTTCCTTTAAATTCGTACCTAAGTCCTTTTGGTTTTCAAGGATTTGGTGGTTTTGGAATGCCTGGATATGGTGGTTTTCCAAACTTTGGCTAAAGAGACATAAAGATACTAAGCCTCATTGCATATATGTATACCAAATTTGTATTTCAGAACTTGAATTTTCGAATTTTAGAAAGTATCGTTTAAATCTTTAATTATTTTAAATATAAATATGGCATCATTATCTGTTAAATAAAATGTTTAATCACAAGCACGTGTACACATATTTTGCAAATAAAAACAACAGTAAATCTGCGTCAGGCATAAAAATGTCAAGTATATCGTATATAAGGGTTACAAAATCGTGGATGTTATTATTCTGAACGAAAGGACAAGATGATTGACAGTGCAAAATCAAGCAAAGCTCTTACATTTCCTACAGGTGCTCTGAAAATAACAAAGAGCTACAAACAGTTTAATGCCTTCTATTAGATTGAATTTAAGAACATAAATAAAAAATTTTATTTGATGTAAGGTTCACAATTATTGAATATCTCATCAGTTTATCTTTAAAGGTGGAAAATTCTAATTAGAAAACAAAGTTTGAACTTCAAATAAATGAAACTTTAATTTAAATTATGGGAAAAAATAAATCATGCTTAGATACTCACCGGACGAAATATAATTTTATTTAAAAGATCGAAAACTCCATCGAAAGCTTCGTGAAAAGATGAAATAACGTAATCCAAAGCTATTTCAATGTAGGTCAAATCTTCGTATTCATCGTATTCGTCATAAAAAAAGTAATCGTACACCATTGGTAGAAATACGATTATTGCGTACATTAGAATTCCAAAGAAGACTGAAAAAAAATTCATCTTGTTAATATTTTTAAAATTTTTCAAAAATTAAAAAATATAATTTGATTTTAAAGCTTAAAAACAACTTACCAATCGTTTTAAGTTTAATAACTCCATTATCCACTTCAGCATCTACCCGTCTATCTACAGATTTAGAAGAAACACTAGAATCTTCATAGTCATCAATCGAATTTCCTGATTGAACTTGATTAATCACAGCACTAAGGGTTCCGGCAGTGGGATCAGAAAACGATTCCATATTAGTATTCATGAAAAGTTGGTCCGTATGCAACGTATCTGTCGATTCTTGAGGCGATGAATCCCTATAAAATATTAAATTGCAAGTATTAAATTTTAAAAAGCGGTTCTGAAAATTATTGACAAAAGTATTTGAAATCTACAATTAAAAATCGACTTACAACGTTTTATTAATCATATTGGATAAAACGGAACACCGTTCCAAAGTTCTCATTTCAGGAGGACTTAATTCTGAAGGATCCTCATAATTTTTCAAGTCTCCTTTTCCTTTTTTCTTTTTAATCTGCGGCGCTCTCATAGCTACTTGACAAAAATATTGTTTTTGCAGATTTTCTCGTTCATTACACGTTTCATGTTTCAATTTGTTGTAATATTCCAAGTAACTTTTGCTTAAGAGCTGTTGAGTTTTAATTGGAATAGTCTTCGGTTTTTCAGTTGCAATATCAGTATCAGCTCGAGGAGAAATATTCTGCATATTTTTAATAGTCTGCATATTTTGATTGTTCATTATCTCCACCCCTGAAGGACTCAAATCCTGCGGCTGAGCTTGATATAATTTTTTGCAAGAATTCCTTTTCGAATCGACGAGATCGGTTAGATGAGGAACATTAACTCGACTTTTCTTTTTAGATTCAGTGTAATTTTTTCCAGCCTCAATTTTTTCTGAATTATCTATCTCTCCTGATTCACAAGATCTATTTTTCCTTTCCTGGTTTAATTTCTGAGAATATCCGTGACTAGATTTTCTTCTCGACCGTTGTCTTTCTGGCCAAAGGAAACTAAATTCCGAATTTGTGATGTCTGGTTTTTTTTCAGAGTATCCAGGGATCTTTTTTGAATAAGAAGTAGAACATCTTCTTTGCTTCATATTAATATGTGGCTCCGAATTTTGAGAAAGTTTTCTTCCATGCAAAACCTCATAAGATAAATTCTGTTCAGACATCATTTTCTGTTTAAACTTCGATTTATTTGTGTCTCTTCCTTTTTTCTCTCTATCGTTTACTTCTCTTTCGATTTTGTCTTCGTTCTCTGAGAACTCCATTCTTTTAGGAGAGTTGTAAAAACAGTCATCGTGAGTCTGAAAATAATTGACTTGCTCATAATCTTTAGCTGAAAAATTACTTTCTTCACCAGCAGAATTACAATAATTGAAGGGCTTCATTTTTTGATTTAACAGAAGATCTTTATCTTTTTCAACATATTCCGAATCAGTTGTTGCTGGCATGCAACTGTCTTTATCGTCCAAGATGTTATGTGCTTTACATCGATTACTATAGATTTCGTCTTCTGACAAAGATATCGAATCTTCGCCTGATTGTATTTGATCGTCTAAATTTTTTGCTTTTGAATTAAAGAAGGTTTTAAACCTCCCTGAACATTTAAAATGATTTATCTCATGTTTGGAAAACATTTGCCTGGCTTGAAAATTTTCTCTCGTTTTACAAGGACATTGCGATGAAATTCTTTCCTCAGATAATTTTGTGTCCTTTTCATAAAATTGCCCTTTTGAATGGCTTGATAGTTTGCAGACAGGTGATTTGTCTTTCTGGTTCGACAGATCCTTTTCAGAATGTTGGCATTGATTTTCTGAAAATAAATAAGATGAGATCAGTTTAGATAACTTTTAATGTTACTATAAACAATCAAATTCTACCTACCATTGGATTCCGTTAAATTTTTTTTACAAGCTTCTGCATTTAAAGTTTCGGAATTAGAAAACTGACACTGTGAAGTTTTTTTCGTGACTATCCCTTTGAACTTTTCCTGTAAGAAATTTGTTTTCTTTATATTTAGCGTAATTAGTTACCGTTGAATCCAAAAATAAATTTTCAAAAATATTGCAAATGATTTGAATTTACTTGAGACAGTGTGAGAACTTACTAGAATTTTTGATTTATTTGCATTCCTGCAAGAAACACTGTTGTTATCCTCACAATAATTGTCCTGAGATAATTTGCACTCAGTGAAAAGTAGATCGCAATTATTTTTATGGGAAATTTCGGGAAAATCATTTCGATATTTAGTATCTTGAGTAATATTTTGTACTTGATTTTCGTTTTCCCTATTATTGAAGTTTTCGGAAATATTAAAATCAGTCTTGTGCTTTTCTAATTCACTGCGTTCCTCTCCTTTAACCGTCGCTCTAAGTTCAAGATTTTCTGTGGATTTAGCTTCGCTGGCTTTTTCTGCTTCTTCTCGGGTTACTTTTTTACTGTAAAAAAAACCTTATCAATGAATTATTTAGAAAGTAACTGACAGAGATAATTATAAGCAAATTTAAATTGAAAAATATGAAATATACACGTTAATATCCTTTTCTGGTATCGAATTTGCTACTTTCTCTGTAGATATACTTTTATTAGGAATTACGTGTGCAGAGCGACTTATTTCAGCAGAAGTTTCATATTCGTGCTCTTGCGGATCAGTTGATGTCATCTGACTTTTCACAGTTGTTACTCTGACATTTTAATGGTAAATATTATTTTAATAAATATTTTTTTATTTTACAGAATAGTTTTGAATACTTCAAATTCATATTTTTATTGGCATTAAAAATGGAAAATGCACAAACCTCTTAAAACGCGGATCCAGGCAACCAGGTCTTCTTTTCAGGGGTTGTGTCGTAGGCTGGGAAACAGGAATATTATTCGAGCCATAATAACTCGAATCTATATTTTCTCTGGATGCGGCTCCTCTCATAGTTCTAAAATCCGCGATTAATTTTTTAATTAAAATCAAATCGAATTAAAATAAAATAATAAATCTTTACTTATATCAAACACACTGAGAATTTGGTGTTCTCACAATAGTTCGACTCCTCCTAGGAGTTCCTGTTACTGTGACAACACATGGTTGGTCGATGATGTCGCCCACATTATCGGCATATCTACGTTGTGGAATTTTCGGCCACGACGGATCAGCAGGAATTCTAAAAACAAATAACAAATTACACATTAAAAATTCAATAAATTATCTAGAAAAAATGTATTAAAAACATACCTCAAAGTGCTAGCATTATATTTTCGAGGACTTGGTTTTAAACATACACTATTTGCAGCAAATTTAAACTGCGGTTGAGAAATTTTAGTTTCAGTAGAAGTAGCAGTCAAGTTACCTTTTAAATTTAATCGCGAGACGGATTTATTATCGGGACATGCCATAGTAATTAAATGATACATTTAATTTGAAAATTTTTCTTCAAATTTTATCATTCTTATTCGGAAATGAAATTTAAAAACTCTTTCTGTAGTTTGAAATGAAAAAATATACCGGATTACACTAACCCGAGATGCATGTCAACCTATATTTCAATCTTGTTTCTGTCAAGTCCGGTGTTTGTCTTTTGTCAGTGACAACAAAGATTTTGTTTACATTAACTTGTTTAATTATACTCTAATTTATACACCGTGTACACAATTCTAAGCATAATTATACATGATATTTACATTAAATATACAGTAGCGGTACATAAAGGAACAATTACATACAATAACAGGATTATATTTTGTAAACTAATAAATTAATTGTAAGATTTAGCCTTTATATTCAATCATCTTGCTTTTTCGTACCACATTCAATTATATCACAAAATCAAGCTAGCGTATTTATATTTCTCTGCAAATTATTCATAATAAAGAAAATAATTTATTATACAAATAGAACTATTTTGGTAATTATATAAAATCACTTTATTCTGTCATCATAAATTTTCCTTTGTTTTACTGCACCGTATTAATTTTTTGTAAAGTATTAAAAAATTTCGATGGAAAAATACTTTTTTTCATGAAAGAAGCGATTTGATATAATTATCAACAATTTCAACTAATCTGGAATGGAGAGTAGTAATCTAAATACTTTGAATTAAAATATTTATGATTGAATTATATTTAAATTCGATTACATATTCAAATGTAATAATTATTCAAATTCAATGTCTTTAAAATCTTCGAAAATTACAATTCAGACACGATGTGCGTATTAAATTTGAAAATTTTAACAAAAATTGATTGCATTTAAATTGTCGTGAGATTGCCCTTTTCCAATAATCGAGGACAAAATATATGTATGTGCTTATTTGACTAGAATTGCACATTTTTCCAAGATTTTGATTCTTTCTCCTTACAATTAAAAAATTTGGATAATGCTAGACTCGATCTTTTCGAAATTTTACTTATTTACAGACTTTCAATTTAAAACGACTCAATTATGAGTTGGTCCGGGATTCAATGTCTTATGTTTGTCAGAATAAAATTCTTTAATTAACGTAAAGCTATAAGAATATCTCACTAACGATGTCTTAATGTTAAACTAGACTTTTAGACTTAAATCTTTTAAATCAATAACTAAGTACTTGATGCATGGCAATAGAATAAAAAATAAGGAATATGTCGATAAAATCAGTCCTTGTAGTAAGAATACTTGCGAGAACAGTATCACGTCGAAGATCAGATTCTATGTTTGAATTAGAATAGTATTATTCTTACAAATATAAGAATCCTATTTCCATTAAGAACCGGAACCAATTTTGAAATAGGTTTCGAATCAGAAAATATTGGTCCGAGAATTAGTTCCGTGGGATAAATAATGTCGAATTGAAAATTCAAAATATAGACAATTGAAATTGGAAACGTTCAAAACTAAATACATAAATTATGTATCTCTCGATTTATGCAACATAACTTTTGTTAGCTCATTTCAATTTTTGATTGTAGTTTTAAACAATTGGCAAACGTAATTTTACCCAGAGTTGATTCCGATTCTCTTTAACGATTACATATCGTAAATGTATATGTTAAACACAGCAGGACGCAAACAGCAATTGGATAAAATGTGGCTAAAACTTACATATTGTAAGGTACACATTTGTAATTCAGTTCACGTGATATTCTTATGTACGGATGTAGACTTTGAGCTTAAAGTTAGATTAATATTTGTAATTATTATCCGTATATTTTATTAGACATGTGTCCTTTCACTTTCAGACTTAATTGTGTCGTATATCGCTCGAAACATTTCTAAAACGATAAGCTAGCATAAGTCAATCTGTCATCTATTCTTCTGTAATTTATATCTCTGAATAAGCTCAACACGCATATTTTTAACAATGAATAAAAATTTACAATTTAAAGAAAGCAATTCAGATTAGCAAATAGCAATACAAACTCTTTTGTACTTGAGTACACTTTGATAAAATAACATTCCTGTACATTTCCTCATGATACTTAGTTTTGGTGGGATTTAACTTAAAGTATTTATTTTTACTCTAAGATAAAAATTGAAAGTCGGAGATTCTTTTAAATGATTCTGTAAAAGTTTCGAGGATAAACGCTTTTATGACGTTTAATCATTACAATTTTCTTCTTTTACTTTCTTTTCGCAAATCGATTCGAGATTTTGTTTAAAAAGTACGACCTAATAAGGAGATATCTAGATTTTAAGACAATTGTTGTAGTTTCTTTGTGCTTGCTTGAAAAGCTCGTAAAAAATCTAGGTACAATAAAAGATCTATTATTTCAAGTTAGTGCTTTCAAAACTTAAGTAACATGACTTGGAATTATTGTCTTTAATTTAAGCTTCGTGCTCTCCACTGTTCAAGCCAATCAGCGACTCGGTCTGCTCAGCTTCTAAGTCTGGTATTCTGGATATTGAAAAAATTGGGTTAATCAGTGCGTGATCTTCGATGTTTAAGTATAAAGTTTTAAAATAATATTTAGGAGTCTGTAATATTACCTAATTGATCTGCTTCTGCGGCAAATCCAGACGTAAAGTCTTTTTAGTAGGTCCAATACTGGGTCCCAGTTATCGTAGTAAGATAAAAGAGATACTGTTAAAAATGCCAAAATCATCGGGATTGTTCCCAAGTAGAAAATGCACGAAATTGTGTGTTTCTTCAGAAAAACATTTAGCATCATGGACATTGGCACTGTTAACCCGACTGCCAGGGTTGGGATGAGGGAGGAGGTGAAGAAGCAACTCCTGAAAGTGGAGAAAAATTTATTGAATTAACCAAGGTTTATCGAATTTTCTTGAATTGAAACCATTACTTCCCAACAATTTATACTAAAAAGTTCAAGCATTCAATGTGTAGATACATTGAATGAAAAATGAAAAATCTTACCAGAGCCAAATGATTTCGCTGAGGAAGTTAAATAATCCATTAACAATTAAGACAGTCCATTGATGGTGAGTGGGCCACTCGAATTCCTCCCAATGACCGTAGTGAAGAATGAAGAATAAAGGCCACAGAAGGGCAAGATTAAAAAAGCCAACAAAGCCAAAGAACATTGGAACGTCCAGCTTCTCTTCATTACCCGCTTTTCTCATTAAAAATACAATGTAAATCGCATACGCCAATGCACTGACTAGAGCTAAAACTATGCTGGTTGGTATCCTACTCGGCTCTATTTTGAACTCTGAATAACCAACTAATATCTGCAAAATGAATACAAAAGAACTCATAAATCTTTTTCGAATAATATAAATTCTGATTATTATAAAATTTATTTATTTATTACTTACGAGACCAAATATGCTAATGGAGACTGCAACCAATTTAGACAGGGTGAATTTGTCTCCTGCGTTATTTGGGAAGCAAGCAGCAAGAAATAGGATAAATAAACTAGACATCGAAGACAATACTGTTACAATTCCTGCTCCTGCTTCATCCAGTAATAGTTGATTCGTGTAATTTGCGATGAACCACTAAGATAACGAGAAGTTTTTTATTAGTTCTTTTTCGATAAATATTGCAATAGCAATGTTTATCAACTTGGGCCCTTCTAATTTCGAGTTCTATCAAATATGAACGCTTGAATTCTACTTTATTTCTACAACTATTGAATCCTACAGTTATAAATTACTGTAATCACGTTTTTAATTAACCAATCCTTTTCTTTTTGGACCTACTTTCTTTAAATAAAGTTTCTACCGATTACCGTCGTCCATGGTTACGGGTTATTTATTCAATAATCGTTTAAGGTCAACTTTAAATATCAAAGATTATTTAAATCAAAGCTCATGTGCATAAATTAAGTCGCACACTTTGTTAGCTTAGAAGACTACAATTTGCATAAGATTTGAATAGAAACTCACCAGAATGCAAAACATGAGAGCGATTTTGGCAACTTTCTGAGCGGAGAATTTGTTAGCTTGCCGCCTAGCATATTCACCCGCTCTTACGCTGGCCTGATAACTCAGTCTGGCTAGAACGGCTTCCGTAGCAACCGTTTCTGACATGTGACGAACTTCTGCCAATTTGCTAAATCTCACCGATCTTATCGACGAATCGTCGCTTTCGGTTCCGGAAGAACGGTCGCACTGATCTGGGGTTTTAATTGGAACGAAGGTCGGGTCGCTCTAAATTAAAACAAAGTATTTACAATTTTATTTTCTTAATTTATGAAGAACAGACTAATTCCATTTAAAATTTTACATGATCAATCAGTAAATTTTTCATAGAGAAAAGAATTCTTCAAATATTGAACTGAAATAATTTAACTAGAGAAAAATTAAGAGACTTACCAAACTTGTATTGGCTTCCGAATAAAAGTTGTCGTCTTCTACATTTGGATCTGTGTACTAAAATAATAATTATAATCATAATAATTTATTAAATTTCAAATTTAAAGAATTTAAAATTTAAAGAATTTAAAATTAAAAAATTAAAATTATAATGTCAGAGACATCTTTTGAGAATTAAAGTGATTTAAAAATAGACAAATATACACATTAATTTAATTAACCGAGAATTTTGATACTGAAATATATAAATGGTACCATGTAGGTAGTTGGCCGATTGCAGTGATCTCGCCATGGTGGGAAAAAACAAAATCCAAGTAAATACAAGGTGAACATCGAAGATCTAACGTAGGTACTGAAAAATGGTTTTTCGAACTCGGGTCCTCTGTAAAGAGTCTGCAAAACAAGAGTCAACGATAAAAATAATGGTCTCAAAGAATAGATAAAAAGATTGCTTCCGGTTTGGAGAACAAAAATATATTATTCGCTTAAATTTTAGGGAAGCTTACGTTCAGAACTTCCAGTTTGAAAACCCAAATGATGTCGAACATCAACAGTGCTGCGAGTCCAAGCACAAATTTTTGAGATCTGTTTAGCTCCCCAGCGAGCTTCCGGGGATGCTCCGTCATCCATTGTTGCCTCCGTTGTCGTAGTTCTCTGGCACGACTCATGATCGCACTTCTACGTTTTGGCCAATATTATCCACATGATGCCATGACTACCAGTCATTGACTAGAGTAAGACTTAAAACTGTAAAAAAAGATCGATAAGTTTAAGTTTAGAATCTGATGAAAAAATATGTGTATCCTTCTAAAGTATGTTTTTTAATTATTGAAGATACATACTGCATTATTATTAAATTGCCTTTTAATTATAATAATATAAACAAAGTAGTTGCAGGATGTAAGTTATTTCTTAGTGAACCAATTTCGTGTAATTAAAATAGTTTATCCACCTTCATTAAATTGCTGCCAAGCTCTGATATTCAGATAATTTTCTTTGCCCAGAAATTCTACAATGAAGGAAGTTTTTAATTAATTGTACTTTGAAAGGAAAAATAGTAATAGCTAGTTGGTATAAGACTTTTATGAATATATTAAAAGTCAATCGGGGAAGGTTACTTTTTAATTGGTTATTATGCAGTTCTTAAGCGCTGAGCAAACTGAGTATCGAAAAGAATGTAGACTTTAATTATAAATGCAGTTTTTGCTTCAGCAATTTTATCTTGTGAAGATATTTAATCGATACAAGTTTAATTCTATAAAGTAGTAAGACTTATTATAAAAAATTCCCCCGGGGGTTCCTCGTCGATTTTAATGATCTTCATATATGCTGCAGCCTACTAAAAAAGAAACGACGTGTGTTTTTTCTTATCAGCGGACAATCGGTTTAAGGGGGTGAAACAGCTTCCTTTTAATTAAATCGAGCAAGTAGCGTTTCTCATCCCTCATGGTAAAGAAATGTTTCCGATAAATTATGTTAAAAAATATTGCCTTTTTACATCTGAACTGATCAAACCATCCTTTGACACTATCATATTTGAGGGACTGTTTCACCCCCTTTAACCGTTTGTTTGAAGATATTAAAAATGTCATTTTTTTAGAAAGCTTCAATTTGTATCAAGATCATTAAAATCGGTGAAGGGTACCTGGGGTATCTTTCTTGTTAGCAGAAAACATTTTTACATTATTTCTTGATTTAAAAAAACTGCAATAGTTTCGAGAATACATTTGCATACATTAAACGAGACATTAGATAATTTTCTCAGCAGATTTATATAAGGAGATATTGTTAGTGTGGGTTGTTTTAACAGATGAATGAAACAATAGATTCGAGAAGGTGGCTCGAGTACTTTTTACTTTGAATAGAAATCACTGAAGGAGTTTAGATATACATATGTTTCTCTCTTACACTTTAAAAACGAGAAGTAATTACATCATTCTAAGAATAGTGGTTATCAATTTTATAACAAATGAAAAAGAAAGTCGGTCAGAAAGCCTCAATCATTGATTCTAAACTCAATTACAGTTTTTCGCTTCAAAAATACTCAAGGTAAATTAATTTTAAAAAATGATCTAAGAAGAAATGGAATATTTTAACATAATAATTTAATAATGTGGGTTAAACATTTTAATTACACGAAGATTCTAATTAAAAGTGAAATTATATTACTGAACGTACTAAATGAATTTGCTAATTGACGGTTGTAATAAAAACCAGAAAAAATATAAATCAACAGTAGAATCGTTATTTTCGATAAAAGAGATGAAAACTATCCCTTACATAATAAAATTGTAATTCATATCACTGCGAACTTAAATAAGAATAATATAATTTTTTTTTAAATTAATAAATCGGCATGATTTAAAAATCAGAACAGGGAGAAAGGAAATCTTAGTAAATGAAAAAGTAAGCCGGTAATTTTTGTCTTTTTTGACAATTAAGAAGCTTACTGAAAAAAGTTATATTTATAAATCCTTTTTTGACAGTAAATTTAGCATATCGATATCTAATCACAAAAGTACTTTACCTTAGTGATAACACAAATACGTGTCGTGTCTATAGTCGATCACATCACAAAAACTGGTTTTCTAGTTTGTGTATATTAACACTTCATAAAATATAAAACATTGTGTTGTAATAATGCTTAGGAATCACTAACGCTCGATATCTGCATGAAAATTTGTTTGCCGGTCCCGTAAATACAGAAATATTTCAACATTTAGCTACCTTTATCACTGAACAACAATTCTTTTCGGCCATGTTTGATTTGCAGATGACGTTTCATAGTTACACAAGTGGCCGCTAGAGAGCGATTAATCGAATCTTTTACCGGGAGTTTTAAATTTCTGTTTATTCATACAGTTATTTAAGTTTTAAATGCTTGTATAAATAACTAATTAAATAATAAAAAGTTTTTCCTTTCATTCTTCTTCTGCACTCAATATTTCAAATTAAAATCTAATATTTTACTGACTTAAGATAAGTTGATTCCGGGGATTCTCCTGAGTCCTATAACTGCAACCCGCAATACAGGAAAGTTAAAAAAAAAGAATGAATAGGGGATATTCTTGGTTTTTATTAATAACTGAGAAATATGATTAATTTAATTATAATCACGATTAGTCTAGATGAGAAGACATTTATATCTTTATTAAATCCGAAGATTTATTCACATTTTTTTCATTAAATAATTACATAAGGTATAAATATGTTATTTAAAAATAAATTAGGTAAATATTAGATGTTATAAATTCTTTAAAAGAGTAATAGTAATTTTAACAATTAATTTTTTTGAAAATTATAAACAATTATAAAAAGGGAAAATCTAGTTAGGTAGTATAAATTTATGGATTTATCCTAAACACTTTATGTATGAGAAAAGCTTTAATCCGGTGGTTTCTAGGCAACTGTTGATAACAACAATGTAGTCATTTGTACGATTCCTTTAGTTTTAGTCAGTTTCAGTTAGTTTTAGTTGTTCCAGGCAGTTGTAGTAAACATGTGAAAAGACACAATGCGTATGTGGAACTAGTCATCTCTTAATTTTCGAATATTAATACAAATTTATTATAATTAAATAGTAAAAATTAGAGAATGGCTAATAACGCAATTAGTAATGGTAGAATACAACAGGGCAATACGGCTCAACGTACGAGAAACGATAAAAATAAAAGAGGTATAATTTTAAGTGGTTTGACGTTCTCAAAACAATTTCTTTACAATTAAAAACATCTTACTTTACTTTTTTTTTTTGGAAATCAAATACATCATTTGTTTACTTCTTAGTACAGAATAAATTAGCTGATATTTGTTTTGCTTTTATTGCAATTAATTGGAGTTATTATTATTATGAGTAATTTATGAGTAGTTTATACGAAACGTAGACTAGATAATTGTATTTGAAACATTCGTCTCTCTAATTAGTGCCGGATATACCAGCTGTAGAAGTGAGAAATTGGCTTTTACATAGGCATTATACTCGGCATGAATACAAAATATGTAACTCACTAATTGAAGAGGAACTAGCAAAATCCAACGGAGAAAATGAATATGCTAATTACCTAAAGGTATAATGACATTTTTTAGAAAATGTTTTCATTAATCAAATTTTTCTTTTTTCGAAATTAATTCTGAAATTTAAAGCGTATTTTATGATTAAACTTTGATAGATTCAAAAGCGAAAAATATCAAATTTGAGAACGAATTTAAAATTCTATGAATTTATAAATTTGTGATGATTAATTCTAACAGAAAAAAATAATTTATTTTTGCATTCTGTTAGGGACTTATTTTGAGAACAGAAGGGAAAGTACAAGAAGCTTTAGAATGTTTTCAGAGATGTTATAAAATTGATTCTTCGAATATTAACAATAGAAAACAAATCGGCAAAACTCTGTGAGTATTTTTATAAAATGAATAAAAGTTTGAAGTAATTAAAAAGAAGGGTCTAAAAATTCAGATTTATTTAATCAAATTAATTCCTTTGAAGATTTCTTTTGGGTCGCCACAATGAAGCAGTAGAAGTTTATGTAGAAATAATTGAGAATATGACAAAATCAGATTGGGAAATTCATCACAATCTGGGTAAGTTACATTAAAATAAAATTTAATATTTTCAAGCTTGATTTGTTTTTTTTACTGTTAATGACAAAAAGGAAAATAACATTTCACGCAGAAAATTGAGAATTTAATCTTTGTCTGTAGGGGAGTGTTACATAAAACTAAATCAGCCGGAAGATGCGATAAAGTATCTGAAGATGGCAATCGAATTGGCAAAGAATGAGGTGCCTTATTTGACGCTGGCAAAGCTTTACGTCTCTCAAGATCGAATTACAGATGCTGTGAGCACTTATGCGGCAGCTTTGAAGTTAGTAAAGCTTAATAAATATATATTAAGCTCTATCCCATCTTCTGTAGGAAACTATGTTTAATATATATAATTAACCCTAATATCTTAGATAACTGACCCTCCAGATGATCACTTTAACCATCCAATTTTGGGGGATGCTATTAATAGGAGTTAGAATAATGTTCAAGTTTACTCATGTAAACCAGATAGAATACTTAATATATAATTATATATATTAGTTATATTATAATAACTATATATATTATCCATGTGCGAGATTTAAATTAACACTATGACTATATGATTATGTGGGACATTTTGACCCATATATTTATTTCTTCTCGTTGTTGCTATTTCTGAATTTTATTAATTTCAACATCGTTCGTTCTACTGTTAATTCTGAACAGAATCAATATATTAATTACATTAAAATATATTAACATACATATTACATACCATAAAATGAACTTATATACTTGTATATTCATAATTTATTTTCGTGAAATTCTTAGTGTGTTTATAGTGAAGTTTTGCTAATGAAAGCTTTTCAGGAGTATAACTTGCCATTAAGAAGATCAGCATTATTTTCCTCATTACACTACATAATTACTAGAAGGAAACTTTCCATTGGACTAATCAAGTTAATACTTGATTGTACAGAAGACGTAGTTTTTATGTCAATAGTGTAGTCGACTAAAGTTTGAAATCCATTAGGAATTCCCAGAACGATTAAATTAACGCACTTCCATCACCTGAATTTGAATTAGAAAGTTAGATCAGATTTATTCTACGTTGTTCATCGTCGTTGCTTCGAAGTTCCCTTTTGCAAGTTTAATGCGAGATTGCTGTCTCACAAAAGAACAGAAAGTCAAGGTCTAGATTGTTATTTCTAAAATAATATGAATTAAAGAATATATTTTTATAAATTAAAAAATAAATAAATAAATGAAAGAAAACAAATAAATAACGAATAAAGAAATAAAGAAATAAATATAAATATATAATTGTATATATTTAATATATTATATTAATATATAATATAATTA